>JXCR01137596.1:34420-56005 GCA_002079205.1 Phalaenopsis hybrid cultivar | reverse complement strand
GAATATTCCCCGTGTTACTGCGCCGTTTTTTTCTCTGTCGGGAATATTTCCCGTGTTATTCAGGTGTTATTGTGTGTTATTCATTTGTTATTGTGTCCTGAGAATATTATTGGTATTATAATAACACATCAATTACACATGAATAACACGCAATAACACATGAATAACATAGGGGGGAATATTCCCTGTATTACTGCGCCGTTTTTTTTCTCTGTCGCGCGGGGTGTTGTGACGTGATTTCATTGGCTACGCACGTTATTTCTACGTGCGTAGTACTGATGTAATACTTTTTCCTTACTGTCATTGTCTCCTTTTCTTCCAGTCTAATCTCCATCTCTTTCCTGTTGTCTCCTTCCTCCATATCCCAAGTTAGTCGCCTGTATTTTCCGCGATATGTTTCACTCTTACCAGCTTCGAAGGAATTCTTCTTTTTTTCGCTCGCAGCAGGTTCTCTTTCACCATTTTTCTTGACTGTAAAATAAAGTAAAGTAATGCAAGGCACTCTCCCTCGCAGTAATATCTCTTTGATTTTTTTTGTTCTTCTTCCCTTTGCACTTCCCTGGTTCTCGATTTCACCTTACTTACTGTGGAAGGGGTAAATCTCACACCTAAGTGCAAATCTGCTTTTTGCAAATTCACCAATGTTTAGTTTATTCTTTGTTGTGTGCTATCTAGGCTTTTAATACATTGTTTTTTATTGGTGTTTTCCAAATCCATCATGGTACATACTATTCCATTTTTATTTATTCTTATATTTTAATTGTTTTTTTTTANAACAAACTAAATTTTAAACGAACCGAACACGAACACAAGCTTTGTTCGTTCGTGTTCGATTCATTTACACCCTACCTGTCACCTCAAATTTTAAATATAACATCTTATACACCTAAATAACTGTAGGGACTTTTCCTGATATCCACCTCAAAATTTAAAAATTACATATTAACCGCCTAATATTTTAATATTTCATTCAAATAAAAAAATATTCAGATCCTTCATTTCGGCCACTCAGGAGCACGTTGCTCGTTGTTCGTCTCATCTGTAGCGTTTGGAGTCTTCTTCGTTGTTCCTCCGTCGCCGTCAACTCACAGGTACACAAACGAACCCCAACCACCATTTTTCCCTTCCAGCAACAACCCCTTCACCTGTGAACCACCATTTTCCCTTACCGTCCTTCCATCTAAAGATGGGAAAAGGTAGATAAGATAAATACAGAAGAAGCTGGGTGAGGGTTTCTAATCGACTGTAGATGGAAGGCTGGTAGGGGGAATGGTGATTTTCAGCTGGACGGGGTGCTGCTGGAAAGGAAAATGGTGGGTGGGGTTCAATTGTGTACCGATGAGATGACGACGACGTAGGAAGGCGAATAAAGACGCAAAACCCTAAGAATGAGACGGAGTGCGAGCGGCCTGCACCTGAGTGACTGAAATGAAGTAGTTGGAATGAAATATTAAAGCTTTGGGTGATTAGTTTGTTAATTTTAAACTTTGGCGTGGCTTTAAAGTAAAAGCTCATTAATGTATTAAAATATTAATCACTCAAAATTTGAACATTTTTCAAAACACATACACACATATGGCAAAATTCTTAGCACCTAAATCTTTATAATTAGATTTATAACACTCAAATTTTTATATGATATAAAAATATCACTATTATTAAAATTTTAAAATGTGTATTTATATACCTATCACCCATAACATAAAAAATAACATTTAAACACCCAGATTAATGTATTTACATATTGACCCTTGAAAATTTTTACCTTCTTCAAAACATTTGCCTGTGTCTCCCTCCCCATAGGGAAAAATTCTTGTATACGGACATCGCATGCAGAGATGCATGCGCTGTCCGATCCTCACCGTCCGATTTTGATTGTACAATATGTATTTCGATAGGCCCCACTTAAAATTTTTTTTAAAAAAAATGGAAATAGACTGTAGGTCACGGAAAAAATTTGCGTACATAAGACGTACATAGAGATGTGTAAGTCTGTAACCTGCAAACAGGTTACAGGGAGGATTTTAGGAGGTTAAAACCGTGTTATACCCCCTGTAACCTCCCTGTAACATACCTGTACCTTCTAGTAAGTTTTATGCTTCTGTTTTCATATATAGGTAGGTTGGTATAACCTCCTGAAATCCTCCCTGTAACTTAGTCTTATGTACGCAAATTTTTTCAGTAGATCACCGGCTTTGCTCGTCTTCGTCTTTTACTGTCGCAAAAATATTACATCAGTACTATGCACGTAGAGTAACGTGCGTAGCCAATGAAATCACGCCACGACACCCCGCGAGACAGAGAAAAAAAAACGGCGCAGTAGCATGGGGAATATTCCNCTGCTTGTATAGTATCAAGTTGTTTTTTATATCGAGTTTTTTGGGCTCCAAAAGATTTAAGGCGATAGAGTGACATTTAATGTCCTAGTTTTGCACGAAAATCCAACACACAGACATATAATATAAAAGTAGTAGGAGGAGCCACCAAGATTTTTTACTTGGAAAAACTCTTGAAAGGGAAAAAAATATAGGGTCTGACCAAGTCAAAATAATCCATTGTAATATTATAAGCACATATGTCAAATCTTCTCCTGATGTGGAGAACATAGAATTGCAATGTTGTTAATCTCAAAGGTACACTATTTATCTAAGTTTAATAGTCATAATTGGGATACAGTAAATGCATTTATTGGCTATCGTAGTAATAACGAGTCTCAAAATCTATAGTTGATTGCTATAAAGATAGTAGTTTGTCACAAAAACTGGAGTCGGTGGCTTTGATAATGTTATTTGGCCCCATTGAGATCATAGTTGGAAGTTGTATTAGTTGTTAACCACATAGTTCATAGTTGGTCACATAGGTTGTAGTTGGTCACATAAGTCGTCATTAGAGGTTGTAATATCAGTTAGCTAGATAAGTCATAGTTGGTCACATTGGTTATAGTTAGAAGCTGTGGTAGTGATATACCTAAAATATATAACATTTATATACACATTTTTATACATATTTTTGAGGATATTGCATTTTAATAGAAAATATCTATTTTTTTTCTTTTTAGGTATAATCAAATGGATGAAAAATGATAAAAGGAGTGAAAATGATCAAATTTGGAGTAAAAATGAAGAAGTTGTGCAAAAGAATTGTGACGCCTAAACGCCCAGAACTGGCGCTATGCGCCAGAAAAACCGAGAAGGACACGCATAAGCGCCACATACCTCGCGCTTAAGCGCCAGAGGTAGTTACTTTATGATTCAATGAAGTTGGACGAGTTTTTGAAACAACTCTTGGTGAAAACGTGGGATATGGTTAATGAACATGAAAATCAAATGGCTTTCGAAAGGAGGCAACTCTTGGAAGATTCATTGAATGTGGACACATTTTGAAGAGACACCAAAACACCTTTTGGAAAATTATAAAAAAAAAAGACATGAATTGGATTAAAGAATACTCTCCTACGTGCCCCCCTTTAGACACCACTGCCGCCCCCTCTCTTTGGGACTTCTTTAGATTAATTATGGTACTTTTAAAAAGAAGGAGAGGAGTTGTATTGTGTTGGTTGAGAGTATTGTAAGAGAAAGGAAGGTAAATGATTCAAAGGAACTTCAAGAGTTTGGTGAAAAGGATTTGAGATAAGTTTTTATCTTTGTGACTACATTTGGTTTTAATTTATACTTATTATTTATTTACATGATTTCTACTTTTAAACATAAGTGTGGTTGCGTTTTCTCCATGAATTCCGAGTAGTTTTCTTTATCTCTTTCCTTAAAATGATAAGTAATTAAGTGTTGGATGGAAGTTGTGTGAAGTATTAATTTTTAATCCTGGAATAAATTGTGATGATTTTAAACATTGCACTTCATTTACTTCTTGATTTGACCAATTAAGATGTTAATATTTGTTGTGAGAACATGTAAGATCTGTGATGACATTGTCTCAGTCAACCAATGGTAAGAATCACATGAGATTGTATGGATGAGAATGCAATTCATATGGTTGAGTGCAAATAAATAAGGAAATAATCTTTGAAGGGTATAAAGTTAGAGGACTTTAGAGTGGTAGACTAAAGCCCCAAATTTGGTTTATAGTTTTAGGTCTTGATACGAGATGATCGCCCCCAAGTGGAGGAAGAAGAAGAAACTCTAAAGTGAGAGCTAGTATCTTCCCTGCCTAGCCCGTCTTCAAGACTATTCAAACTTTAAATTAGTCAATGTTCTTTATAGCATCTCTAGTAATGATAAAGAATAATATTGCTCATATTTGACACAATACAATTTGAATACTTCCAAACAAAATTCTTATATTTTTTACTGATTCATAATAAGGAAAAAAATCTTTTATTTATATTGCCTTCATCTTATAAATGTCTAGTTAAATTTAGTTAGTTATTTACTTTATTTTCAATTATAAAAAATTATAAAAAAGAATCAAACTTTCATTCATATTATAACATCTATAGTTTGAGTAAAAATATTTTGTAAAATATAATTTCTTATCTAATTTCTTCTGACTTATTTAAAGATTGAATATCTCCCTATGGATTCGATATTCAGGGCTTAATCAAAAAGTCCTATATTACTTGATAATGACATGTGTACTTGCATAATATCCCATATTTAAATATTTACAATCTTATTTGCTTTAAAGTCAAGATTTAGGCGTCATTGTAAAGTAAAAAATATAAGGAAAAATTAAGAATATAACTACATACATCGTAGTCTCGTAATATAAGATCGAGATCAAGTAGCAATTAGCTTTATAAGCTCTAAATGGTCATATAGGTTGTGGTTGGTTGTTGCAATAGCATCATTTGGCTAAAAAAGATTTCCTTAGTTTATAACTATGAGAGGATTGGTTGGCTATAAAGGTTGTAGTAGAAGGCTATAATGATTAATGACAATAATTAATCACGTATGTCGTAGTGAGAAGCTACATTAGTAACCAGCCACTGTCTGTAATGGGTCACTACAAGAACGTCAATTCACCAGAGAGATTGTAGTGGAATGTTGTAATGATAACATTTAGCCACGTAGGATATACTAGGAAGCTACATGTTGACCTCACTTTTGGTTGAGGTATAGTCTTTCTTCCTTAGAGGCCTAGTATCTAGCCATAGGACTTTCTTGTTGACTATTCCTAGAGGACTAGTGAAGGAACCCTAACCATTATAAATGCTAAACTCTTCTTTGCTCATCTTGAAGTTCCACATGTTGGTTCTAACCTCTAATACTTAGTAGGTGATACCAATATGGGAGAGCTCAAGAGGAGTCCTCATATGACTGTTTGGCCTTACGGTTAGCCCTGGGTGGTGCGGTCCTAGTCAGTCTTGCAACATACGCTTGCACTTGCACTCACAACCAAAGCTCTAACCCAACCATGCCTAGCTTGATCCCCTTCTATATTGGAAACTCATGTGGATAGTCCCCCAAACCATTATCCCTGGGCTAGGGTTTGGCTAAGACCAGCACATGGAGGATCCATAATGGGAGTTCCCTTGGTCCTATGGCTCAATAGGATGACCTCATGTTTAACATCCTCAATTAATCCCAATTTTGACCCTTCTTGTCCTCAAACTTCACCAAACTACCAAATTGCCCCCTAAGATTTTCCAAAAGTACCTAAATTCTCAAAATCTCTTCAAAAATCATTTCAAATCATTTCAAATAACTCAAATTGACCAAAATACCTCAAATTTTTTCAAAATTCCCAAAATAACCTGAAAATCCCCAAAATTACCAAAATGTTATTCCTACCCCAAAAACTCCAAAAATTCCCAAAATCTCTTAAATCACTAACAATGTCCCCAAAATCAATTTGAACCACTCCATTGAGTCCAATTTGACCAAATTCCCCAAATAGCTCTTAAAGGCCCAAATTCTCTAATTCACCCCCAATTTCCACCAAATTGACTTTAGTCTCACCTAATTTCAATTTTAAACTCAAATTCATCATTCTCAATCCCAATTAAACTCAATTTCAAACCCAATTGAACCTAATTTTAAGCCCAATCTAAAATCCCCAATTTAGTCATACCCTTGAATTCCCCCAAATTGAATCTCATGTTCAAAGCAATTTCCCCAAATTTGAATTCTAAATTATTCATAACAATTCCCCAAATCAGTTTGAACAATCAATTAGCCCAAATTTGAGCTCAAAGTTTGCCCCCCAATTTTGACCAAAAGCCCAAATTCCATCAAAGTGAACCTCCTAGGTCCAAAATTTCCACCCAATAATGTTTAAAACTCTTCATGACAATCACCCACATCAAATTGAACCACCAATTGAACCATATCCAAGCCCTAGCCCAATCTAACCCAAGTTTAACCCAAATGCCCCAAAATTGACCATATGGCCAAATTCCACCAGATTGACCTTCCAAACCAATTCAAAATCACCCAATTCCTTTTCCAAATTTCTCATGGCAATCATCCAAGACAAATTGATCAATTACTTGACCAAAATCCTAGCCCAAACCCAACCTAGACCCAAGTTGAACCAAAACCCCAAACACCAAATTTGACTAAATTAACCCAAATTGACCAACCAAAACCCACCACAACCAACATCTGGACCTTAGGGACCAACTTAGATCCACCTAGCCCAACCTACTTGAGCCATGAACCAAGGATCCCATAAATTAGGGGATTTCATTCCATTTTAGGCTAAACCAAAGATATCTTTGCCACCAGCCATCCCCAAGCCATCTTGCTCACCATTAATCTTCCTCTGGCTCACCTGACTCCCCTAGGCATTAGCTCAGACCCGGCCGGCCGGCCTAGTTGCCGGAGAACCCCAAAACTGAGAGCTACCCCATCTCAAATCAAGCCCATTACACCCATCCAATGTGGCCAGCTCCAATTGGTCATTGGCGCTACGCAGCCTTCCACATAAGCAACTGATTGCACCTGATTTGAAATCTAGCCAGCCACCCCAAGCTCCTTTATTTAAAGTCCCCTCTCACAACCAAGTATAGAGATGATCCAATTTCCTTGGGAGACTCTACCAATGTCTCACCAGAGCTTCTCCAAACTTCCCTGAGCTTAATCCAACCATCCTCCTCACTGCTNTGAACCAAAACCCCAAACACCAAATTTGACCAAATTAACCCAAATTGACCAACCCAAACCCACCACAACCAATATCTGTACATTAGGGACCAACTTAGATCCACCTAGCCCAACCTAGTTGAGCCATGAACCAAGGATCCCATAAATTAGGGGATTTCATTCCATTTTAGGATAAACCAAAGATATCTTTCCCACTAGCCATCCCCAAGTCATCTTGTTCACCATTAATCTTCCTCTGGCTCACCTGACTCCCCTAGTCTCCAGCTCAAACCTGGCCGACCGGCCTAGTTGCTAGAAAACCCCAAAATCGAGAGCCAGCCCATCTCAAACAAAGCCCATTACACCCATCCAATGTGGTCAGCTCCAATTGGTCATTGGCGCTGCTCAACCTTCCACATAAGCAGCTGATTGCACCTGAGTTGAAATCCAACCAACCACCCCAAGCTCCTTTATTTAAAGCCCCCTCTCACAACCAAGTATAGAGATGATCCAATTTCCTGGGGAGTCTCTACCAATGTCTCACCAGAGCTTCTCCAAACTTCCCTGAGCTTAATCCAACCATCCTCCTCACTGCTCGAGCCCAATTTTAGAGCCCAGTTTCAAGGCATTTTTCTGTCATTCCACCAAACATCATCAAACTTCAAATTGAAGTGCCCTTAAGTTTCACCAAAGCTTAAAGAGAAGTTTCCCACTGTAAGCCCCCTCTCGCAACCACTCTAACCTAGGGTTTGACCAAGGCCACACCACCTGTTGGAGGAGTTCTACACCAAACAATTCACCAGAGCCCAACAACACTTCCAGGAGGTTCTTCAAGTCCCAACAAAGCTTCTGCAAGTACTTGATTGAGGCCACTCCTCTCAGGCAAAGGTATTGAATTTTTCCCCCCAAATCGAGCTCGGTTTGGGCCTTTTATGAAGAAAAGTTTAATTTCATAGGTGATAAACCATATGGATATGTTCGTCTGGACTAGATGAAGGTGTAGGATGTTCTCACCATATGGATATGTTCATCCAAAGTGATTTGGTTGAGTCTAGGTAGAGATCTTAAGGTTTTAAGTTGGACAGTTTACGGGTTCTGGCCATTGGGGATGATGACCCACAGCCGTTGGATTGCACATGTATCGAATGGATGACTAGGATCTTGCCAGACAGAGGAATAAAACATAAAGCACGAGTCGAGCCAGTGGCTACGTGGACGGCGACACTAAATCAAAGAGCTCCACGTGGAGCTTGGGAGCGACTAAGGATGACACGGTGACCACGTGTTTAAGTGAACAGTGCATGCGTTATTTTGATTTAATTAATTTCAGAACTTCAAAAATTGATATTTTTGCACAGCAAAATCATAAAAATAAAATAATATTATTTTGTTGCTTAGTGAATAAAAGAAAATAATGTGGAATAAAAATTAAAATTATTTGATGTGTTTATGATTTTTAATTAATTAAGTATTCCGTGGATTAATTTTAATTAAATAAATAATAATCATCATGACTTGAAATTTTAGGGTTTGATTCCTCATGATTATGAGGATGTTCTCTGATTTTTCTAAGGTCATAGAGCATCTCTATCTTTGAAACCCTAATTTTCAAGCCTAGATGATTATTTTTGCATGAAATAATTTTATAAACTAAAATATAAATCAGAAAATTATGGAATTAATTTTGGTAGGTTTCTCCTGGTCAGAGGATTCTAGGAAAAATATTAAATGAATTTAAGTAATTTTGTGTATTTTTATAGTCAATTAAATGTATGAAGCTTACAATAAATTAATTAAATAAAACATTATTTAAAATTTAACAAAATCAATTCCATATTTTAAAAAATAAGCATATTAACTCAGTGTAAAAATTTGGAATCAATTTGGAGTATATTTATCACTAAAGTTGATTTTCTAAGTAAAATGATATTTTTATATAAAAAAGTTATATTAAATTAAAT
The DNA here is from genome assembly GCA_002079205.1 of Phalaenopsis hybrid cultivar. NCBI lineage: Eukaryota > Viridiplantae > Streptophyta > Magnoliopsida > Asparagales > Orchidaceae > Phalaenopsis > Phalaenopsis hybrid cultivar. The sequence continues at coordinate 47,001 of JXCR01137596.1, read as the reverse complement.
ATAATTAGGAAAATTATGAAAAATGGTTTTCTGAGTTCCTTCTGATCAGAACCATTTAGGAAAAATAAATTTATATTAAAGTTTTATTTTTGAGTCTATTTTTGAATTAAAAATAATTAAAAATTTCAAAAATATAAAAAATGGTCTAAAATGTTCCTAATTGGTTCGTGATCACTTGGGACTCATTAGAATATTTTTTTTAATTTTTCTAAGTTAATTATAATTTTCTAAAGGCTAAAAATGTATTTTCTCTAATTTTTCATTAAAATAATTATAATAAATAAATTAAAAATCACAAAAATGAAAAGTTTGTTTCGTTGAGTTTTTTGGACTTCGGGAAATTTAATAAAAAAAGTAAAAAGTAATTTTTGTAATTAAAACATATTTTCTATTCAATTAAATCACTAAAAATCAATAAATAATTATATAATTAAAATATAATTAAAAAAAATTATGAAAATTTTTTCCAAGTGATCCTCTGACCTAGGTGAACCTCTAATAATTTTTTCATGACCAAAAACTTTACTTTGATTAGTTAAGTAAATTAATTTTGAAAATCCTATTTTTGAGTTAGAATAATTATTTAAATTAAATAAAATTTTAAAAAATCACATTTTTCTTCTCTGATATTTTAATTGACCCATGAGTAGGGTACCATAAAATCTTCAAAGTCATTTGAGTTATATTTGATGAGTTATGAAGTGAGGAGCCCTAGGAGCAGAATGATAATTTTGGATTTTGATGCTCTAATTAAAATTTACGATTAACCAAAGGGTAAATGGGTAATTTTGATCATAGTGAACTCTTCTGGATGTTTGAAACATATTGGGTTAAAAGGTAGAAACTAATTTGTCTTTTTTTCATGATTAAGGTAAAATTGTAATTTCATAGATTATTATGACTTGGAAGTCAATCTAATTGGATGATACTAGAGTAGTGGACTTAAGTTAGGAAGATAATAATTCACTCACTTGAAACCCTTAATTGGTGATAACATGATCTTTTGATAAGAATATATTCCACTTAAATTAATCTTTTGATAATTGCAAATTTACCCATGAAATTGTTAAGGGCTTAGAAGTGAGCTAGGTTTGATATTTGAACTTGTTTAATGAGGTTTAGAAAAGAAAAATATGATTGATTAACACCTCTAAACACTACAAGCCCAACTTTAATGGTGGGTACAAGATCTTTAATGACTTGAGCTTGCCTTAGGGACACTCACTTACATAACTCTTAAGTAAAATATGAAGTGAACTATCTGGAGGAATTGAGGTGAAGATCAACGGGCTAGGAGCGAGATCTGGTAAAGTTAACGAATGATGCTTCTGAGTGGTGAAAAAAGAGATTGGCGATGAACATTTTTGAAATCTCATTTATTTTTATCAATTTTAAATTTGTTTTCAAATTAAAAATGTTATATGAATTTGTAGGTGGTGTCTGCTGCAAAAAAAATTAAATACTATGGAATCGATCATAACTCGAGGAGAAGTTGGATTGAATGTTTGGAAAATATCGTGGCAACGTGCAACAATACATGTGCCCCCAGTGAGGCGGGGTTTGATGACATCCCCAACTGACCAAACAGATGATTCCAATGAAGGCCCAAGCCTGAAACTCCATGAAGTTGAGTCCACCAGTCGATCAAAGGACCTCCAAGTTGAAAAAAAAAGAAAGCGGGAGTTGTTTTTTTTAGAAGTCAGATCTCACTGTTTGTTGCTTCATATACCAATGGCCCTGGGCCATCACAAGCAACTTCTGTTTCGCAGGTTATGCGAATTTTGGATGCAAATCTAGAAATTTACGAAGATATATCACTGTATTTGTTCTCTATGAAGTTGTTTGAAGATTCGACCCAGAGAGAGTTTTTCATAACAATGTTAGCTGACCGTAGGGGTCACTTACCTACGTTATTTTCATGGGTGCAGTGCATTTGAGTGATGCTTTTAATTATATTCTTGTTGGACATTTTTATTTGTCTATGATTTTTCATGATGCTTTGGATATTTATTCTGCTTTGGACATGCCACTTGAAACTTTTTTGTTCCTCATTATATTTTGTATTTTCTGTAATATTATTTACTCATGTTGGTTTTGTTCATAACCTTATATGATTGTAGTTAATTCATTGATGTTTATTAGTTAGCTATTTCCATATCGAAATACATGTATGCAACTAGAGAAAGACACAGAAGAAGAGTTGTAGCTCCCGTATGCTTGATGTACGAATATTATAACTCGTACATATAACGTTCCTCTTGCATGATATCCTCGTATGTTGGCAATAAATGGGTTGAGAGTTGCTTGCAGGCCACCCAACAAGATTTAGTAATATTCCGCATGACATTGACGACATTCACCGATTTGTTGAAAGAACTATACAGAAACCATGGACTTCATGGTTTATCTAGAACAACTTAACAATAGGTGTTTGCAATAATCATCTACATATTACCCATAATGAATCAATGCGAGGAGCTATGAAGCGATATCAACATTCTTTCGAAATGATTTACAGATACTACTTAGTAGGGTTGAATGCACATGTCACTTTTTTCACACGTCGTAAAACCAACAGATCCTACATTCGAACAGACCCCCAAAGAGAACACGATGCACGATAAATATCATACTTTAAAATAAGTTCTCTTATTTATTACATTCAATTTTCATATAAATGTCATAATTACACAACCCTTCATTATCTTTCTAGAATTGTATTGGAGCAATCGATGGAACATACTTTAATGCATATGTTTCAAATAATGAGAATACCACATTCATTGACCATTGTGAGTCTTCGATGCAGAATGTCATGGTGGCATGCAATTTTGTTTCACTTTTTTCATGGCTAGTTGGGAGAGCAGTGCACATAACATTCAAATTTTCAAATCTGCAACACAGAATAACAAATACAACTTCCCACATCCACCCACAGGTTCGCTTGAGACTAGGCTACTCTCCTAATTCTATTTTTATTCAACAGTAATCAATTAATTCACATCAGGTAAATACTATTTGGTTGATGCTGGGTATTTATTGCAGTGAATATATCTCAAGCCCTATTCAGATACGAGATACTACATACCTAAATTCGAGCGAGCCAACAATATCATGCGGGGCAAGATTGACATATTTAGCAAAATACATCTTCCTTACATGGTATCATTGAGAGGAATTTTGATTTTTGAAAGAAAATATGTGTTATACTTCGCGATATATCATCTTACCCGTTTTTCAAATAGGTGTAGATTGTGATTGTCGCGATGACTCTCCACAATAATATTTGGCGGCCTCTTTCCCGCAATGAAATCGACTTCTGTAGGGCAGACGAGGATCATGCACGTCATATGAGTATCATCTTGGACAGTCATTCTCACAGACAAAAATGATGTTTCTAAGACCTGCACTAAAGACGGGGAAGGTGCAAGCGAGATAGCAGAGTTGAAGGAACGAATTACAGAAGCGATAATTGGAGGGTGATTGGAGGGATTACTAGTTTTTATTTCTGCTAATTATAATAGTTCTTGAAGACAATTACTATTTATTGTATCAGTATTTTATATAATTCATTTAATTTCTACTCTTTATGTATTTGATATTTACTATTTTAGTTTTTTACACAATTTTTGTGTTTTTTTCTTTTTGCTATTCTTTTTTTTCTTTTTGGTGGGTTTTAGAGGACCATGATTAGTCGTTTTACCTTATGAGTTTCTCTGGATGGTCCGTATGTCGCTATTGGTTGCTGTCACATGTGAAATCTCAATGAAGGCAACCAAGTTCCTCTCTTTCTTTTAGTGATGTGGTTTTTAGGTTCTTTTTTATGACATTTTTTTGTGATATACATATGTGACATATGATCTTGGTATTACGTGGGTTAAAGACAAACAAGAACCCTTTTCTGTTTTCTTCTTGTAGTGATAAATTCGTTGGTTTATATACTGAGTTCTTTGAGACCTCACAGTTGCATAAAACTTTAATTAATTAGTTCTGTGATCAATTTTTTATTCTTTTAGGAAAGATAAGCTCGAAGATTTTTGGTACCTTCAGAGGATTGCACTGCTACTGTGGACTTTAACGTTCTCTGTTAGCTTCACGTTAGCCACCTAGCTACGAGAGACAGTTTTACAGGTGTCCACATATAATCATGAAAAACTCACTAATTTCGGTTCGGAAATAGGCTGGAGTTACCACCGTTGAGAGTGATCAGGCATGAAGAATATCTCTGAATGATGACTTAGCTTGTGACCTACGTCGTCTGCATTTTAAAAATAATATTGCCATATTATTAATTATTGTTTTATTAGTCATTTTTTTAATTTTGGTAGTCATGTTATTCACTATTAATTGAGTTGTCTATCCTTATTTTGTAATTGTTTGCATTCAATATTTAATTTTGAAATATAAAATGTACTGATATGAACAATTCTTTTGCAAATAATATTACTATTCAGAAGCAGAATAATTATTTGTCCAAAAACAGCTGCAGCACAACTATTTTCAAACTGCAAAAAACAAACAAATAACCAGCTTATTTACAACAACATCTGCTCAACAACTTCTTGTGGCAGCTGCTGCGTAGAATCTTATTGTCAAGTTGCAGCTATCCCAAAAAGACCCCCTAAGAGTTTGAACCGTGGGTTGGGTAGGTAAGGATAATTCCAGGGATATTTACAAACATACTACCCTATTCTTATGTATTGCATATATAAAACCTATGTCTAAATGCCATCCATAAGGCAAGGCAAGTGGAGACTTGGGGTGCAGGCTTGGCACAGAGGGGAAAGCTCATTTTACATTCATACCACTTAATTCTTATGTATTTACAAATCTAACACCTTAATGAAAATTCGAAGCGCTTTTACATGCATACCATCAAATTCATATGTATTTATAAATCTAACACCTAAATTTTAATTTTTTTATATTTGTACAAGTTAATGATATCATATCAAAGATATTACTATTTTAATTTTACAAATTATTATTTATTATTTAATTAATTTGAGACAAAACAAGCCGATCATGATCGAACAAAAGTTTGAAAAATCTATTTGTGTTCGGCTTGTTTGCCAAACAAACGAATCGAACACAAGCTACTTAATGAGTCGAACATTATGACGAGTTTTTTTAATAACCCTCCTGTAGTTGAGTGAAAAAGGCATTTTAATTGAGGCTATTATGAAGGAATATATTCGAGCACCAAGCAGCAACACAGGCCAATTAATAGCAACGATAACTGTAAGGAGATGAATTGTGGGCATATTGGCAAACGGGCCAAAGGTTTTAGTGTTAGTCAAGAACATGCTTCTATTTATAAGCTTGTGCAACGAGCCTGACTTTGAGATAACCAATTGTGCTATTGACGATGCATTTAAGCTTATTTGTCCATTTATTGCCTAAGGTGTTTTAGGGTAGAGAATGGACAAACGCATGTGCCTTGGCTTTGTAGTGCATTGAATTCTTGGGCATCACAACTCTCAAGTTTGGTTCATTAATTGTTGCCGAGAAGAATGTGAGGCGAAATTATTATATGATATGAGTTAGCTTGAAGGTGAACTTGGGATTAAGTGACCTTGTTATTTGTTGGGTGTGCATAGGATGCTTGCTAGGTGCAACTAGGAGCAAGGTAGTAGCTTTAGGTTTTGTTTTTGTTGCTAACGGAATGAGGGGAGTGTTTGTTGTATTATTGGATTGTTCAGTGTAGGGCTGTTAAAATGGCTCTTTGTTCGAAAATTATTCATGTTCGGNTGTTTTTGTTGCTGACGGAATGAGGGGAGTGTTTGTTGTATTATTGGATTGTTCAGTGTAGGGCTGTTAAAACGGCTCGTTGTTCGAAAATTATTCATGTTCGACTCATTAAGAAGCTCGTGTTCGATTCATTCGCAAAACAAACGAGCTAAAGACAAACAATTCTTTTTGCGCTCGATATGTAAACAAGCCAAAAATGAACTAAAACTTGTTCGTTCATGTTTGACTTGTTTTGGCTCGAAATAATTATATATGTATAAGAGCTTTTTTCTTAGCAGGCTTCTCCATCTAAATAATTGCGCTTCTTCCTTCGCAGGCTTTTTCCCTCTGAATCTTCTATCTTTGATTTTATTTCTTTTTTTCTATTATTGGTTTCTTCTTCATCATTCTTGATCCCTCAGTTCTTGATCATGGATTCCACTAATTCATCAAACAATACCAATCTTTTTCACTCTCCCAGTCTTTCTATATCTCCTCTTAAATTTCGTATGGGAAATATGAGAAATCTTGTTACCATTCAATTGATCACAAAGAACTATCCTATTTGGAGCTCTCAAATCTACAAATTATTAAGACAAATGGGTTCNCCATTCAATTGATCACAAAGAACTATCCTATTTGGAGCTCTCAAATCTACAAATTATTAAGACAAATGGGTTTGAATCTTTTCTTGAAGAAACTTCAATCTGTCCTTCCTCTTCATCTGACATCACCAATGATTCTTCCTCAAACAATGCCTATTACACATGGAAACTTCTAGATCAAAATTTAGCTACAGCCCTCTATTCCACCATTTCCTTATCCATTTTGCCTCATGTGATGAATCTTGAAAGCACTACTGCCATCTCGACAACTTTATCAAAATGTCTTCAATCCTAGAGTCAATCTCCTGTCATCTAGCTCAAGAATAAGCTCCATAATATCTCAATGAAATCAACTCAATGAATTAGTATTTTACTGAAATCAAGATGTTGGTAAATCGGGCTGTAGCTGCTGACTCTCAGGTAGATCCAGAAGATATCATCATTTATATTTAAAATTGTAAGGTATGACTCATATACCAGATAAGGGATAGATGCTGGAGCGGAACAGAGCGGAGCTCGCGAGTGGAGTGGAGCGGAAGCATCTGTCCAATCGGGGGTGTTACATTATGTGGGTTGNCAATGCCTATTACACATGGAAACTTCTAGATCAAAATTTAGCTACAGCCCTCTATTCCACCATTTCCTTATCTATTTTGCCCATGTGATGAATCTTGAAAGCACTATTGCCATTTCGACAACTTTATCAAAATGTCTTCAATCCTCGAGTCAATCTCCTGTCATCTAGCTCAAGAATAAGCTCCATAATATCTCAATGAAATCAACCCAATGAAGTAGTATTTTACTGAAATCAAGATGTTGGTAAATCGGGCTGTAGCTGCTGACTCTCAGGTAGATCCAGAAGATATCATCATTTATATTTAAAATTGTAAGGTATGACTCATATACCAGATAAGGGACAGATGCTAGAGCGGAACAGAGCGGGCCAGCTGAGCGGAGCTCGCGAGTGGAGTGGAGCGGAAGCATCTGTCCAATCGGGGGTGTTACGTTATGTGGGTTGGGGTGAGGGCGCAACGCATCCGCGGTACGGTACAAGGGTAATTTTGTAATTACATATTGTATACCAGAGTTATATATATGTGTATTGTAACTTTAAGGAATATCCTGTACTCTTTTTTCTGAATTGAAAGAAAGTCGCCACTCTGCTCCTGAGGACATAAGCATCTTTGACGAACTTCGTTAAATCTCTATTTTTTCTTCTGGATTTGTGTTGATTCTCGTTTCTTTGCCCTAAATTTCTCAACAAAAATGATCTTCCCAATTCTTAAAATTCTTTCAAGACAGCAATTCAATACTTGAACCTATCACTTTGAAAGATCTTTACGCCCTTTTGTGCAGTGAAGAATTACACCTGACTACCATTGCAGTACAGTAACAAAATCTAGCTCAAATTGCGCTTTTCTCCAACAGGGGTACAGAGGTCGATCAACAATGCCTTCAACATTTACTTTTCGTCCAAATTCTTCCACAATATCCAAATCTGTGGAAAGACAGTTACTCGGCTTTCTCATATTGGCATCGATCTGACTTAATGTACACTCCGAAGTCATTTAATCATTTCAAAAATCCCTTACAGCTGATACAAAATCAGATTCTTCCACTGAATGGATTCTTGATACGTGAGCTTCATCGCATCTGACGCCAAATTATACAAATCTTCAGCAACCAAATCAGTATAATGGTAATGAATATGTGGCAGTTGATAATGGTAAGAATCTTCATAATCAACACAGTGGACAAGGGATCTTACCCACTCGAAACCGTAAGTTCATTAATAAGTCTCTCAATATACGATTTCCTACTACAATGTAGCACTTTTTATGTCTGCTAAGTTATAAATAGTCTCTACCAAGGTCAATAAATTGTAGCACTATACCTTTTCAATTACTTCATCTTGATGTCTGGGTACCTGCTCCCATTGTATCCATTTATGGGTATATATACTGTATTCTCTTTGTTGATGACTTCACTAGATATTCTTGGTTATTTCCTCTGGAAAACAAAGATGAAGCTTTTTCTAAGTTTATTCAGCTACACAACTTCATAAGCACAAGATTTAATATTTCGGTGAAAGCTTTGAGACTGATTGTTGGGGAGAATTTATCTCAAATACTTCTCAAACCTATCTTGCTTCAAACGGGATATAACACCAACTAAGTTGTCCTTGTAAGCCTGAGAAAAATGGAGTGGTAGAACGTAAACATCATCATTTTGTTGAAACGACAAGAACTCTTCTTCTCAAAACTCGATTACCATCTAAGTTCTGGACAGATGCGGTTCAAAAAGCCATTTACTTCATCAAATAGGATGCCCTCAAGGAACACAAACCACACATCCCCCCTTCAATTGCTTTATGATAGAACCCCAAACTATACCCATCAAAAAATTTTTGGCTCATCTTGCTATCTATGGCAAAATCCTACTCTTACAAACAAATTAACCTCCAAAGCTTCCCCTAGTGTGTTCCTTGTTTACTTCACTCAACATAAAGGGTATAGGTGTTACAATCCGGCGACAAACAATATTATTGTAGCAAGAAACGTAGCATTTGATGAATAACACTTTCCTTATCACTCCTTATCATTAGTGTACCTCTTCTTATGCTATTACCTATTACACCGTTTTCAACTGTGAATTCAAGTGCATAAAACAACTTTAGCTTTGGCGGTCTTTCATCTCCCACGGTGTCTCCCACAAGCATTTCTCCTCAGCAACTATATCTCAACGGCAGCAAACTGCTTCTTCATTGCGACATGATTCTGCAGCAACAGACCATACAACCAGTATGCAAAGATCATTTTATCCTACACATCCAAGGCAGATAAGGTTGAAAACAGGAAGCGTGAAATGTAGACAAATTCTGGACCTGCATCATCAAATCAATTTTTCGCAAGAGCCAACTACCTTTACCCAAGCAGTTAAACTTCCTCGTTGCAGAGAAGCTGTCTCAAAAATTTCTTGTGTTTCAACAGAAAAGGACTTGGGAATTAGTTTCACTGCCATTAAATTGCACTATTATAGGATGCAAGTGGACATACAAAATCAAAAGACACTCAAATGGTTCAATTGCTAGGTACAAACCTCGGTTGGTAGCCCAAGGATTTAAATAAGAATTTGACATTAATTATCCTGAAACATTTAGTCCGATTGCCAAAATATTTACAATTAAAATCCTTTTGACAAATGATATATATAATCATTAGGATATATTTCAATTAGATGTGTCCAATACCTTTTTATATGGGAACTTAGAAGAAACTGTATATATGTCCCAACCACAGGTGTTTCAAGATCAACAAAATCCTCAATATGTTTGTCATAATATGGGCTAAAGCAAGCTTTGTTGCCAATATGTAAACCGGTCCACAGTTTAAATTGATNTGTTTCAAGATCAACAAAATCCTCAATATGTTTGTCATAATATGGGCTAAAGCAAGCTTTGTTGCCAATATGGAAACCGGTCTACATTTTAAATTGACATTTTCTCATGTTTGACAATAAATTGGATTTGATACTTGAAATTATTTGCTCTTAATTCCTTCTATGATTTGCTGCGAAAGAGAAAAGAAAATAATTAATGAGCTTCATTAATTATTTGATTCATTCCTTAATAGATCTAATGACATGATGAAATTAATAAATAGACATTCTAGCTCCCCTTGTTATCTCTCTCGGTATTTTGTTTCCCAGGCTTCCCCTTAGGCATTGGTAGCTTTTCAAGTTCTTCTTCTGGTGTGCTTCAATTTGAAGCTCTCGGGTAGAGATAGAGAGAAGCAGAGGAGAGGAGAGAGAAAGAGTGCTTTCTTGTAATCGTTGAGGTGATTGACGGGTGTAATTCCTCGAGTAATAAAATCCTCTGCAGCTCCGTGGACATAGGTAATTTGCCGAATCATGTAAAACCTGTGTGTTTCCGTTGTTGTTTTCTGTTTTGTGATTTTTTTTCTCGATCCGATTTTTCGTTTTATTGCCGTTATTTTTTCACAACAACTAGTATCAGAGCTCAAGTTTTGAATATGGGAGAAAGCGATGACCGGAGATGATGTGATGACATCGAGGATCGAGAAGTTTAATGGTACAGATTTTGGTTACTAGAGGATGCAGATAAAAGATTACCTCTATGAAAAGAAACTTGATCTTCCATTACTGAGAAAATAACCAACAAAGATGGATTCCTTGCTAGANAGAAGGCGATGACCGGAGATGATGTGATGACATCGAGGATCGAGAAGTTTAATGGTACAGATTTTGGTTACTGGAGGATGCAGATAAAAGACTACCTCTATGAAAAGAAACTTGATCTTCCATTACTGAGAAAATAACCAGCAAAGATGGATTCCTTGCTAGGGAATCAGACTTGGGAGCTGACAGAACTTCCATCAGGGAAGAAGACGTTGCACAATAAGTGTGTGTACTGGGTGAAGGCTGTGTTTGATGACAGTAAGATGTACAAGGGTAGACTTATTGAAAAAGACTTTCAATAGAAACAGGATATTGCTCATGCTATGGGAGTTGTAAGCAGAAACATGAGTAACTTAGGAAAAAGCTTGGAGGTACAAGACTATGTTGACGCTGATATGTCGACTACGGGTGTTACTCTTGAGAAGCTGAAGTTGTGTTCGACTTCAGTTGGTCATCGGACATGAAGACTGGGGCTTTGAGTTGCAAAGGTGGAGGATATCATGTTTGAAGAAAAGGGCGACACAACAAGTGAATGATGCAGCCAATGTACCAATCTCCAAGTGGGAGATTTGTTGCGAATATGGAAACCGGTCCACTGTTCAAATTGATATTTTTTTATGTTTGTTAGCAAATTGGATTTGATACTAGAAATTAATTGCTCTTAATTCCTTCTATGATGTGCTGCAGAAGAAAATGAAATAATTAATGAGTTTCATTAATTATTTGATTAATTCCTTAATGACCTAATGGCGTGATGAAATTAATAAATAGGCTTGCTAGCTCTCATTGTTATCTCTCTCGGGATTTTGTTTCCCAGGCTTCCTCTTCGACATTGGTAGCTTTCCTGGTTCTTCTTCTGGTGTGCTTTGGTTTGAAGCTTTCGGGTAGAGAGAGAGAGGAGAGGAGGAGAGGAGAGAGAAAGAGTGTTTTCTTGTAATCGTTGAGGTGATTGACGGGTGTAATTCCTTGAGTAATAAAATCCTCTGCAGCTCCGTAGACATAGGTAATTTGCCGAACCACGTAAAATCTGTGTGTTTCCGCTGTTGTTTTCTGTTTTGCGATTTTTTTTTCTCGATCCGATTTTTTGCTTTATTGCCTTTATTTTTTCACAACAACTGTTATAAGAGCTCAGATTTGAATATGGGGGAAAGCGATGATCGGAGATGATGTGATGACATCGGGGATCGAGAAGTTTAATGACACATATTTTGGTTACTGAATGATGCTGATAGAGGACTACCTCTATGGAAATAAACTTCATCTTCCATTACTGAGACAACGACCAGAAAAGATAGATTCCTTGCTAGGGAATCAGACTTGGGAGCTACCAGAACTTCCACCAGGGAAGAAGTCATTGCACAACAAGTGTGTGTACTGGATGAAGACTACATTTGATGACAGTAAGAGGTACAATGATAGACTTTTTGAAAAAGACATTCAGCAGAGACAAGATATTGCCCATGCTGTGGGAGTTGTAAGCAAAAACATGAGTAACCCAGGAAAAAACTTGGAGGTACAAGACTATGTTGACGGTGATATGTTGACTACGGGTGTTACTCTTGAGAAGCTGAAGTTGTGCTCGAGTTCAGTTGGTCTTCTGGCATGAAGACCAAGGCTTTGAGTTGCAAAGGTGGAGGATATCACGTTTGAAGAAAAGGGCGACACAGCTAGTGGATGATGCAGCCAGTGGGCCAGTCTCAAAGTGGGTGATTTGTTGTGAATATGGAAACCGATTCACTGTTCAAATTGATGTTTTCTCATGTTTGACAGCAAATTGGATTTGATACTCGAAATTAATTGCTCTTAATTCCTTTTATGATTTGCTGCAGAAGAGAAAAAGAAATAATTAATGAGCTTCATTAATTATTTGATTAATTTCTTAATGGACCTAATAACATGATGAAATTAATAAATATGCATGCTAGCTCCCATTGTTATCTATCTCGAAATTTTGTTTCCCAGGCTTCCTCTTCAACATTGGTAGCTTTTCAGGTTCTTTTTTTGGTGTGCTTCGGTTCGAAGCTCTCGGGTAGAGAGAGAGAGGAGAGA
>JXCR01137596.1:7249-32387 GCA_002079205.1 Phalaenopsis hybrid cultivar | reverse complement strand
AAATATATATATATATATATATATATATATATATATATATATATATATATATATATATATTGAGAAAATGACTCATGTACCTCTAAAATCTCCCGAATGGATGGAGCGTTAAGGTAATTGTGCACTTAATATACCTCCTATACCTATAAATAGGAGACACATTATGAGAGAGAGCAGGCAATAAAGCCCACTTTACTATTTACTTCTTACCATCCTATCTATGCTCTTTTCCTTGGTCGGGATTCCGAATATTTTTGGGTTCAACATGGACAATGTCAGATTGACTCCTAATGGACAGATCTAAATGTAACTCGTCTTATTAATATAGAAGAACAGGTAAAAAATTATAAACTTATTGGGGCACAAAGAACTTCAAGTGAACTGAAATAGACCAGTAAGGACCATAATGGTATTAGTGGAGCAAGCGAGCTAATCCCATCTCACATGCTGAATACAACGATTTAAGGCTGGTAAAATCATCAAATATTTAATTTTTTTCCTAAAGTACTGGATAAAAGTATTTATTAAGGGGAGATAAAAATATATTTTAGTTTAGTTGTTCAGGATGTTACATTTGATGTTTAATGTATGAATCACATAGCTGGGAGCCTAAATTTGAAAGGCAAAAAATGTAAATATCGTATGCACGTTTGTAGCAAACATCCTCAGCATAAAATCAACATGATAATTTACTTGCAATCGCCATATTTTTACATATTCATATATCTAAAGCCTAAACTTTCCTATTTATATTTATAATAATTTAGCATCATAATATATATGAAGTATGTTTCAGTTTCAGAAAAGTAAGTGAGAAAGATAGTTTAAGTCTTGAGTGATATGCATGAAATGTAAGTTTTAGATATGTAAATAGTTGAGAATTGATTGATATGTATGCAAATTTTGTTTGCATGCATGTATCTAACACCTAAATTCTAATCTTTCTTACATACATTCCACTCTACCTATACATGCTAAAGTCTTGCAAAAAAAACAATATTAGATGTTGATATTTTTAGCCTGCCATATGATTTTGGAGGTATAAATGTAAAAGGGGAAGTTCGAGTGTTACTTGTGTTACATATGCCTTTAATTAAGTTGTAGGCATGCAAATCTCTTATATATCCACATGTATAACATTTTAACTTTAATATTTATATTTATAGCATTTTGATGTTATAAATATACACATAAGGGAAATGTGTGAATTCATTCTTTTTTTAGGTGTGAATATTATCATAAACTATTGTTCTGAGCCTCATTCTATAAAAATCTAGGTTATTGAAACTTCAATCTAGAATAGAAAAATGACACTAAAGATTGAATCTTAGAGTAAGCAACTGAATGAAAACTTCAAAATTGGTTAGAAAACTAATAGATCTAGGAAAACTAAACACTTATGATAGCAAACAACTTACAAATCCAACTAAATCAGAATTAAAAGATCAAACCAAAGAAATGAATTAAAATCAACTAACCTAAATAAATCTAAACAATACCTAGGTAGCTCAACCATAAACTTTAGGGTAGTCAACATAGAAATGAAACCTAGGTCCATACACTCCTAGATTAGTCCAATCGAGAAGCATAACTTAGATTACTAGGCACTCTTAACTAATTTGTAAGGACTAGAACCTATAAAACCTTCAAAGTTTGTAACCCCATAAGAATATAAGGTGCTGTAGGATGAAGTAATCTATTGCTACAGACAAATTTTCCTTCAACAAATTAATGGCTACGTAGGACCCCACTAGCCCTTTCGTTGGGAATAGTGGAGACCTTTAGCCATCTAACCTATACATAGTTCAAGGCTACCGATGAATCATGGATGACAGAAAATCATAGGGATTCTAACCGAGGACTTGATGCCCAGCTATTCAGGTTAGTTAATGCTTATTTAGTCTTATTGTAAAACTTATATTGCTCTTGGATCAGGGCTTCGACCTCAATCTAAAAATCAATCCAACCAATGCTATTTAAACTCCTCAAATCGAAATAAACCCCTTTTAACCTCATCAGAATTATACTAAATTTGACTCCTTGAACTTAACTCAATAATCATTCAATTTTAACTTCTAGGCGCACAGCTCCCTCTTAAGATAGGTTAATCCCCTTCCTTGGTCTTTTCAGGATTGAACATTGCTGGAATGTAAGTCTTAACCCTTTTAACAAAATTTTTAACTTCAACTGTAATAAAATGCCCCCTTCCAAGACATAAAGCCTAACTATAGAATAAGTTGAAGGGCTCAACGGGCCTTCCGTTATCTTTGCATTCCATACCCTTCTGTCTTTGAATACTGAAAAAACTTCCTCTAAATTTGAATCTATCTCGTTTGAACCTCCTAAAACAACAACCTTAATATAAAAAAATTTAAATCATAAATAAGNTAAGCAGAAACATGAGTAACTTAGGAAAAAGCTTGGAGGTACAAGACTATGTTGACGCTGATATGTCGACTATGGGTGTTACTCTTGAGAAGCTGAAGTTGTGCTCGACTTCAGTTGGTCATCGGACATGAAGATTGGGGCTTTGAGTTGCAAAGGTGGAGGATATCATGTTTGAAGAAAAGGGCGACACAACAAGTGAATGATGCAGCCAATGTATCAATCTCCAAGTGGGAGATTTGTTGCGAATATGGAAACCGGTCCACTGTTTAAATTGATATTTTTTTATGTTTGTTAGCAAATTGGATTTGATACTAGAAATTAATTGCTCTTAATTCCTTCTATGATGTGCTGCAGAAGAAAATGAAATAATTAATGAGTTTCATTAATTATTTGATTAATTCCTTAATGACCTAATGGCGTGATGAAATTAATAAATAGGCTTGCTAGCTCTCATTGTTATCTCTCTCGGGATTTTGTTTCCCAGGCTTCCTCTTCGACATTGGTAGCTTTCCTGGTTCTTCTTCTGGTGTGCTTTGGTTTGAAGCTTTCGGGTAGAGAGAGAGAGGAGAGGAGGAGAGGAGAGAGAAAGAGTGTTTTCTTGTAATCGTTGAGGTGATTGACGGGTGTAATTCCTTGAGTAATAAAATCCTCTGCAGCTCCGTAGACATAGGTAATTTGCCGAACCACGTAAAATTTGTGTGTTTCCGCTGTTGTTTTCTGTTTTGCGATTTTTTTTCTCGATCCGATTTTTTGCTTTATTGCCTTTATTTTTTCACAACAACTGGTATAAGAGCTCAGGTTTGAATATGGGGGAAAGCGATGATTGGAGATGATGTGATGACATCGGGGATCGAGAAGTTTAATGACACATATTTTGGTTACTCAATGATGCTGATAGAGGACTATCTCTATGGAAATAAACTTCATCTTCCATTACCGAGACAACGACCAGAAAAGATAGATTCCTTGCTAGGGAATCAGACTTGGGAGCTACCAGAACTTCCACCAGGGAAGAAGTCATTGCACAACAAGTGTGTGTACTGGATGAAGACTACATTTGATGACAGTAAGAGGTACAATGATAGACTTTTTGAAAAAGACATTCAACGGAGACAAGATATTGCCCATGCTGTGGGAGTTGTAAGCAAAAACATGAGTAACCCGGAAAAAACTTGGAGGTATAAGACTATGTTGACGGTGATATGTTGACTACGGGTGTTACTCTTGAGAAGCTGAAGTTGTGCTCGAGTTCAGTTGGTCTTCTGACATGAAGACCAAAGCTTTGAGTTGCAAATGTGGAGGATATCACGTTTGAAGAAAAGGGCGACACAACTAGTGGATGATGCAGCCAATGGGCCAGTCTCAAAGTGGGTGATTTGTTGTGAATATGAAAACCGATTCACTGTTCAAATTGATATTTTCTCATGTTTGACAGCAAATTGGATTTGATACTCGAAATTAATTGCTCTTAATTCCTTTTATGATTTGCTGCAGAAGAGAAAAAGAAATAATTAATGAGCTTCATTAATTATTTGATTAATTTCTTAATGGACCTAATAACATGATGAAATTAATAAATATGCATGCTAGCTCCCATTGTTATCTATCTCGAAATTTTGTTTCCCAGGCTTCCTCTTCAACATTGGTAGCTTTTCAGGTTCTTTTTTTGGTGTGCTTCGGTTCGAAGCTCTCGGGTAGAGAGAGAGAGGAGAGAGAAAAAGTGCTTTCTTGTAATCTTCGAGGTGATCGATGAGTGTAATTCCTCGAGTAATAAAATCCACTACAGCTCCGTGGACGTAGGCAATTTGCCGAACCACATAAAATCTGTGTGTTTCCGCTGTTGTTTTCAGTTTTGCGATTTTTATTCCTCAATCCGATTTTTCGCTTCATTGCCGTCGTTTCTTCACAACAAACTCCACGTCAGTGGTACTCAACTTTCTCTACTTATCTCACTCAATGAGGGTTTACTTTCAGTCAAACCAATCCGTCTCTTCTTAAATACCAAAAGGATGGATATCTGATTTTCTTTCTTATCTATGTGATGTTTTGTTTCTTATCTATGTGAATGATGTTTTAATTAAAAAGAACAATATGGACTTTCTTCAAAATCTCTTTATAACACTTCAAAGTAGATTTCAAATTAAAGAGTTTGGCCATACAATATCCTTCCTTAGTATTCAATTCCATAAACTGGAATCTGATTATTTTTTAAATAAGACTTTATATACTTTAGATTTGCTGAAAAGCTGGTATGCAGAATTGCAAAGCAATACTCACTTCTTGCAACCGCCTTAGCTAACAACCTCATTTTTTATGCTTGCACCAAACATATTGAAATTGATCATCATTTTGTCATGGATCAAATTGCAGCAAAAATAATTACTGTTCAGCATGTAGCTACTAAAGATCAATTTGCGGATATATTTACCAAAGCTCTCTATCCACCTCCAATTTTCTTAAACTTAGAAACAAACCCAACATCTATCCCTTAGATGCTAAGTTTGAGAGGGCCTACTGACAAAGCTATTTCTATTATTGTTTATTAGGAAAGTAATATTTTACTTTTACTTATGTGTAATGCCAAATATTTTATACTTATTATTTTTTCTATAAAAAGCAATTGCTACAGTCTGTATATTGTATTGGAATTAATGAAAAGCTTATTGCTAGTTCTACACTTTCTCTCCAGGTATTAACACCATCTTTGCCAGGTTAAGGATTTCCACACAATGTATTCAATCTATGAGCACATTCAATAATGTAATGTACATGTACCACACATACATGAATAATGCCTACTTGCTGGAGCAAATAGAGAAGTGCTTTGGGTGATAAAATTTTATTAATCTGCTTTCATAGAAAGGAAATCTTAATTTAAAANATGTATACAATCTATGAGCACATTCAATAATGTAATGTACATGTACCACACATACATGAATAATGCCTACTTTCTGGAGCAAATAGAGAAGTGCTTTGGGTGATAAAATTTTATTAATTTGCTTTCAAAGAAAGAAAATCTTAATTTAAAATATTTTCTATTTTTTATATAGCATGTAGCTCTAAATTCCAAAAAAAAAAGACTGCCAAAATTTTTGCCTTCATTAAAACCAAACCATACCCTTTACAGCTTATACAGGTCAAATGTACAGTCAATAACCATCACTCTCATCCACGTTACCCTCACATGCATTCCACAGTTAACATTTTCCTACAAAAGAAAGANCTTATACAGGTCAAATGTACAGTCAATAACCATCACTCTCATCCACGTTACCCTCACATGCATTCCACAGTTGACATTTTCCTACAAAAGAAAGGGCTTTCTTTCTTTTGCCTGCAGGAGTTCTCTCTCTCTCATTGCCCACTTCTAAAATCAATTTGTCTAGCTGAAGATTCTATTGCGTCAAGTTATATTTAATAGAAACAATGAAGTGTTTTGTTACAGACAAATGGAAGGTATTTATTACATGTAGTGCTATCAGCAGAAACCATCCCCTCGGATGCTGCTGCTGCTTATAGAATTACTGGCTCGGAGACATAAAACCATCTTCTTCACCGCCATTCTGGGTTCCAAGCATCCATACAAATTATTTTCTTCTCGACACGAATCTCGAAGCAAGGGTACAAACAAGGTGGGTCTAGTCAAAATGGGTTAGGACTAGTCAATAGATTGAGTTATTCAGCAAATTGATACTCAAACCAGATGGTCAGTACAGGATCCTATATGTATGCCTAACTAGATAGCGAACCAATTGACATTGGAGCCGAACGAAAGGCATCTGCAGGACTAGTCCTGAGCGGACAATAGAGGCAAGCCAGAGTATTGAGAAATTCATAGATAAGGCGNTTACTGGCTTGGAGACATAAGACCATCTTCTTCACCGCCATTCTGGGTTCCAAGCATCCATACAGATTAATTTCTTCTCGGCACAAATCTCAAAGCAAGGGTGCGCAACACTACAAACAAGATGGGTCTCTAGTCAAAATGGGTTAGGACCAGTCAATAGATCGAGTTATTCAGCAAATTGATACTCAAACCAGATGGTTAGTACAAGATCCTAGTTGTATGCGCAACCAGATAGCGAACCAATGGATATTGGAGCCGAACGAAAGGCATCTGCAGGACTAGTCCCGAGCAGACAATAGAGGCAAGCCAGAGTATTGAGAAATTCATAGATAAGACGGACCGAATAGCCCTCCCGACAGACAAGAGTCAACTCCATTGACATATATATATATATATATATATATATATATATATATATATATTGAGACAAATGACTCATGGACCTCTAAAATCTCTTGAATAGACGGAGCATTAAGGTAATTGTGCACTTAATGTACCTCCTATACTTATAACTAGGAGACACATCATGAGAAAGAGCCACGCAATAAAGCCCATTTATTATTCACTTCTTTCCATCCTATCTATGCTCTATTCCTTGGGCGGGATTCCGAATATTTTGGGTCAACATCGACAATGTCAGCTTGACTCCTAATGAACAAATCTAAATGTAACTTGTCTTATTAATATAGAAGAACAGGTAAAAAATTATAAACTTATTGGGGCACAAAGAACTTCTAGTGAACTTGAAATAGACCAGTAAGGACCATAATGGTATTAGTTGAGCAAGCGAGCTAATCCCATCTCACATGCTGAATACAACGATTTAAGGCTGGTAAAATCATCAAATTTTTTAATTTTTTTCCTAAAGTACTGGATAAAAGTATTTATTAAGGGGAGATAAAAATATAGTTTAGTTTAGGTGTTCAGGATGTTATATTTGAAGTTTAATGTATGAATCACATAGCTGGGAGCCTAAATTTGAAAGGCAAAAAATGTAAATATCGTATGAATGTTTGTAGCAAACATCATCAGCATAAAATCAACATGATAATTCACTTGCAAACCGCCAAATTTTTATATATTCATACATCTAAAGCCTAAACTTTCCTATTTATATTTATAATAATTTAGCATCATAATATATATGGAGTATGTTTCAGTTTCAGAAAAGTAAGTGAGAAAGATAGTTTAAGTCTTGAGTGATATGCATGAAATGTGAGTTTTAGATATGTAAATAGTTGAGAATTGATTGATATGTATGCAAATTTTGTTTGCATGCGTGTATCTAACACCTAAATTCTAATCTTTCATACATACATAGCACTCTACCTATACATGCTAAAGTTTTGCNTTCATTAATTTATGCATCATTAAGAGTTTGTCTAACATAGTATATCACATAAATTTTATCAATCCAATAGCCTAAGAAAGTTCCGAAGGCAAAATCAATAACATTATACATAAGCTCAAATGGGTATTGTTAATCAACTGCCACTATAATTTGTAATGTGATTACTTTTTTACTTTAATAAATTAAAAGTAGCTAGGTACTCACCATTAAATTCAAAAGGCACATCCTTTCCTAATAAAGGACATAAGAGCTTATAAATTTAGAAAATTTCTTAATATATTGATTGTAAAACATGATATGCCCTAAGAAACTCATAATCCCCTTCGTTAAAGTGGGTGGGGTAATTTTTCTATAACCTAAAATTTAGCCTAATCTACTTACATCTATTTTTTAGAGTTTATGTCCTCATATTATGCCATAAGTGACCATAAATTTATATTTCTCGTAATTCAAAAAAAAAAGTCTTTTCACATCTTTACAACACTTATAAGAACTTCCAAATATGTGTTAAAAGATGTTCCAAACAAAGAAAAGTTATTCATAAATATTTAAATCATCTTCTTGTTAAGATAAAAAAAGAACTTCATGCATCTTGAAAAATAATCGGAGCATTACATAAATCAAAGGGCATTCTTCTAAAAGCATAATTTTTGTAGGGACTTCTGAAAGTAGTCTTGCTTTGGTCATATGGAATTATAGGAATTTGGTGATATCATGAATTACCATCTAGGAAAAAAAAAGGATTTCTTACTATCTATCAAAAATTTGAAAAAAAAACAAGGGAAAATTGGCCTTCCTAGTAGCTCTGTTCAATTTTTAATAGTCTACAAATTTTCCAGCCAACGACTATTTTAGTGGGTATAAGCTCATTCTCATTATTGTTACCTACTATAACCCCTCATTTCTTTGGAATACAATGGATTGGGCTTAGCCATGCACTATTAA
Source organism: Phalaenopsis hybrid cultivar (assembly GCA_002079205.1). Taxonomy (NCBI): domain Eukaryota; kingdom Viridiplantae; phylum Streptophyta; class Magnoliopsida; order Asparagales; family Orchidaceae; genus Phalaenopsis; species Phalaenopsis hybrid cultivar. The sequence goes on along the minus strand of JXCR01137596.1, from coordinate 23,853 downwards.
AAATAAAATAAAAGATAATTGCATCAAGTCATTTGCAATTTTTTTTCACTCTTTTATAATAGGGTTAAGCATTCATTATGGATCAATTTTTTGTTCATGATTATCTTCTATTAAAATATTACTCATGCATAATAAAAGCTTATTCATTTAACATATGTTATGCTCCAACCAAAAGCTTTCCAAAATTTCCTCAGCACTCTGGCCAGTCTTGCCTACTCTAAAAAACTTAAATTATTTTTAAATGTTTACAGATAGCCCTAAGCTCTAAGTAGGGCACCCCAATTTTGAAAGTACTAAGAATTTAAAATTATTTAAGGTTTCTAGAGGTTCAAACCTATTTATAATTACTCTAGAGATTGCATATAATGAAACAACTATTTCTTTTTTAAGATTTTCACATCTATCCTCCATTAAACTTTGCTCTATTGGTTCCATTTCCAAATTTTCATTGAAATAACTTTTAACTTTCCCATCCACTAAATTTGCTCCATAACATTTAACATACTTAGGTTTGATCTGCCCCAACGATAATCACAATAATGTAAGTCCTGTTAATGACACCAAAAATTTGATCCGCTCCTTAAAAAATAAATCAATTTCTTAAAATTAGATATTACTACTCACTGGGGTTTTTTACGCAAGTATACTTATCATTTCAGTAATATATGGTTTTATTGAGTCCAAATTGTTGATCCCACAGGGAAGGAGGTAATGAGACCTTTAGGTCAAGTTCTAGTTTAAGATGCACGAGCTGTTAGCACTAATAGTAAATATTGCAGTTCAATCCCAATAAGAATAAATTTGGTATAAGTAATTTTATCTTTTAAAATCTCTAAGCTGTCAAACCCGTAATAATAATGCAAGTATACGTATTGTATAAGTAATATAAAGCTCTAATGGAGTCCTAAGTATCGATCCCATAGGAAGTTGGAAATTCTTATGGTTATAACGTCAAACACAATATTCAAACTATAAAACTTAAGTAAGCAAAATAAATCTAAAGAAAATTTCATGTGCGCTAAATGAAATGCAATTAAAAGAACTAAGTTAATTAAACTAATTGCTAAACTTTAAAAGTAAACTTATAAAGACAAAACAAAGATTTGAAACGAAGAGTTCAAATTTAAGAAAACATCATTCCCCTTTACAATGAGTTTATGGAATGTAAAAAAATTAAAATCATTTAAAATACGTATATAAAATTGTATTGTGTCAAATAAGAGCAATCCTATTCTTTACCCTCTGAGAGTGCATAAAGAACATTAATTAATCCAGACTTTGGTCCCTAAATCTGTAGTTAGGTTGAGAGGATATTTTTTGTCAATCTGGAGCTCTCACTTTTCCCTCGCCTGAGGACTAACAATCTCTCTTTATTTTCCAAGAAACAGGACCAAATTGAGGATTTTAATCTGTCATTTTAAAATCTCTAATTTTGCGCCCATCAAAGTATATCTTCTTATTTATTTGCATGCAACCCCATGGATTACATTCTCACTCATGAAATTGAATGTGACTCTTACCTTGTTGTAGAAAGCATAAACCTTTTGGACCGTATGTTTCTCAACAAATTTTAACCTTTCAATTGGTCAGCTCAAAAAATAAATGAAGATCAGAGTTTGAATCATCATAATTTATTGACATTTAAAACCTTACAAAAAAAAAACTAGTTCTTCACAAAACCAAATCTCATTGTAGGGATAAAGATAAAGAACACTACTCAGAATTCATGAGGAGGATACAACAAGACACGGATTTCATATATAAAAATATGTTTACAAAATAAAGAAAGAAAAGAACACAATTTATCTCACACTCCTTTCCAAGAAAATCCCTAGAAGTTCCCTTTAAGCACTTTCTCTCTTTAATATCACACTAAATTCTCTCTTAGAAGTTTAATGAAGAAGAAATCTCTCACATTCCCTCTCCTCTTACAACCCTACAAGAAAATCCTCTCTTCTCCAAGTCTTCTCTCTCACGCCAAATCCTTCCTCTCTATCTCATGCCCCCCTTTCTTCCTTAGGCTCCTCTCCATTTTAATTAATGTCAGCCTTCTTTCAAAGGAATTCAAAATTCCCTCCAATTTTTTCCCACAAAAGTCACATCTTTTAATACCAAGAGACAAGCCCCTTCATCCAAAAGACATATCTCTTCATTAAATAGCCTTCCAAAATTTCTAGATGCATTCAACTACTCCATGGGACATTTGAATTGTTTGGAGCCTTCAAAAACCACTCAAAAATTGTCACAAACCACCCTACTCTATCTTAATCCGTCTCTGGCACTTCTGGCTCCAACCTAATAAATTCTGCGTTGTTCTCTGGATTCTGGCGCTTCATGCGCCAATCTGACACTTCCGGCGTCTTTTCTCTGTAAAATTGTGCCTCTGATTCTAGTTTCTGGAGCTTCTGGTGCCAGCTCTCTTAAAAATGGCGCTTTAGGCGCCAATCTGGAGCTAGGATCATGAAAATATCCATTTTGGCTCCAAATTTCTTCCTTTTTGCTACTTTTTGCTCCAAATACCTAAAATTGATATTTTTGCAACAAAAAGCATGAAAATACCCTTCTTTAAAGTGAAATATCACCAAAATGAACATAAAATGTATACATAAAATAATACATTATTTTGGTGTATCAAAATCCTCTAAACTTAAATGTTACTTGTCCTCAAGTGACCCTTTTACTACATAAAAAATATGACTTATGACAGAGACTAACTTATAAACTTCTATAGTTTATTTTAATAAATATAATAGTATAACTTAAGAAAACTTTTAATAACTTATGTTAAAACTAAAAGTATAAGAATATGTAGTTATCAAGTTTAAGAGTTCTGAATCTCCATTTATTTCAAGAAGAATTGTAATTTGTTATACAAAGATACTTAGAATATCCATATGAAAAAGATTTTCATGAAAACATTATTAGTAAGGATGCTAATACTCAGATACAAGTTTAGAAAATGTAATAAAGCCTTTTTTCCTCAAGTTGATTCAAGTGAAGCCAATTTTTGATTAGGCACCTCCTCATGCTTCTCCTCACGTATTTTTCTTTTCTTTTTCTTTTTTTTTTCTTTAGGATTTTTTTCAATTCTTTCTATTCTTTTCTTTTTCATGTGAGGATTACTATATCTAAATAGCCTTTAATAATTTTAAACTTCATTATTCTCTTCTTAAAGTTAAAACTTCTTACCTTCCTTCACTTTATAAATTCGTACTAGCTTTGAAGATTTTTCATAAAGTCTCATTGTTTTCTTCCTACGTGAAACTATAAGATTCTTAATACTTCAAAAATACAATTTACTTCACTTTAAATAGAAAAACATAGTCTTATTCTTTCATACTAAATATTTTAACTCTAGAATTGGCCTTCATTATTAAAGATTTTTGCTTAAATTTACCATAGTATTTACAAACAAAAATATAGTTATTTAAAAGTTAAACTCTAATATCCATGGTCATGTTAAATTAATTTTGAAAAATATAGTTAATTTCAGATAAATAAAATTTAGTTTACTTCTTTTAAAGAAAATTTTCTTTCCCCCAAACTTAAGTTTTAAAATAATAAGTAAAGCATGTAGTACAAAAAATTTGCAGGTGAAAGAAAACAGTAAATGCATAAAAATAAGACTAACCTATAGAGGGTTATGAATATGAAACTTGGCTCTTGATATTTTGCAGGTGCTAACTTAAAAAGTACAGGCTTTAAAACATTAAATGATATAATATATCAAAGGATTTGCTAAGTAAAGATAAATTACAGACATAAACACTAAACTAAAGAACTAAAAATGCTAAAAAAATAAAAGTCTACAATTTACTATTACATATACCAGTTCAATAGGTCCACAAACTAAATACATTAATGTTCCACTCAAAACAAGTAACAACACATAAAAACAAACAAAAGCTAAATAAAATTTTCTTCTTCTTCTTCTTCTTGGCATGTAGGAAACTCTAGTATATAATTGCCCCTCAAAAATCTAATCATTGCCTCTTCATATGCAATGTTTTGTTGGACTCTTTTCTGCTTATATTCATCATTGTAGGCATTTCTGGCTTCTATAGTACCTATTATGTTCTGCATTGCTATAAGATCTTATTGTTGAATCATTAACTGATCCATAATATTTTCAAGTGAAACAGAATAAGAAGTAGATGGTCCTGTAGCTGATGTGGAGGGTTTATCACTACTTCCACTTCTAGATCCAACAAATGATTCAAATTTATGCACAGTGGGTTTTCCAATGCGTTTTTAATGGTTGCAAAATTTCTTCATTTCTATCAAATTCTACTCCCGATTATTCACATAAAGTGAAAATCAACACAAGATATCCCAAAACCACTACCTGTCCCACTTCTAGCAATGCTCTGAGCATTATGGACAATAAGAGCACCAATATCCACTACTTTCATTTGTTGAATGTAGAAATTTAACACTGCTCTTTCCTTAGTTACTTCCCTCAGGTGATTAGTTGGAAGCATTTTTGTGGAGAAGAAGTAATGCCATGCATTAGATTGAACATTTAACATGGAAGTTGAGAAATTGACTTTGTGATTATTTATAATTTTTCATTATCCTCTTCCATCAGTCAGATAATCAATTACTTCATCAAGTGATGAATCAGTCATCACAAATGCAGCATACTCACAATGAAATGCACTTCTCAATCCTTAATTCATTGATTCTTCTTCAAGTAACTTCAACTTACTTACCTCAACAATAAATGTGATAGTCCGTCGTCACCTGAAGTTTGACATAGAATTCTTGAATTTCAGGAATAATTGCTACTATAGTGAAGTAGCAGAAAGTTTCCCATTTCCGAGCAATAATCAAAATTTCGATCTGTCCTCTTGGATTTGAAAATGCTCGCTTCTGAATCAATTTCCTCAAGCACATTTGAGTATTATAATTTGTTGAGCCTTAAAATTAACAAATCTCCTTGCCTCAAAATCTCCCGTAGGCTTTCCTCTCTTTTACTCTTGGAGCCATAAGAATTTCTATCTAAAGTCAAATAAAATCCAAATAAATTCACAAAATCATAAATTAAACTCCAAAAGTAGGAATATTTGGTAAGAAGCTTTTCACCAATGGGTTCTTTTTTAACTTCTTAAAAAAAAAACTCTCAAATTTTTGGATTTCCAAAATGTAGGGTAAATCCATGGTGAAAATTAAAAATTTCTAAGTTAAACTGAAGCTCTTACCAAGAGAAAATGAAATCCAAGACTTTTAGGCTTTAAAATCTCCTTAAATTCACCAAATGTGAAGCCCTATGTTGACTTTCGGCCCTGGTTTAGAGGCAGGAGACGACCCAAGCAGTAAAATTGGAGTTTTCAATGGGTATTCCACAGTTTTAAGTGAATTTGGGCATTTTTGGGAAATTGGCGCCTCAGGCGTCAATGCAAAAAAATTTCAGATTTCAATTTTCTTCGAAAATCTACTATGTACCACACTATATCAACCTCTAATTAACTTAATTAATCACATATACTCATAATTAAACAATTTTCTAATGCATAATTTCACAAACAAGACAAAACTCACATTTATATATTAAATTCGAACGATTACAAACTAATAGTTTTCAAGCCAACACATATAATTCAACTTTGAAATCAAGCCAACAAACTAACGTTGAAGTCTAAATATCAAATATTTAAGGTTCCACAATAACAAATAAAAGCAATAATATGTATGAATTCCGTACTAAAATGAGTTCAAGCATCTTCTTCGCTTTCATCTTCTTGAATGTTTCATATGGATTGGTAGTGCACGTACAAGTTGTAAGAAATTCGGTGCGGAAATTCGTCCGTCGAATCTTCTTTAACCCAAGTATTTTTCTTAAACAAGAACTCCAAAACTTCTTCAATACATCTAGTGTGTTCGAAGTGTTCCTTCATCCTCCAATCCAGATGGCCAAGCATTTCAAAACTATTTTCAATTGAATGCATAACATTTTGTACCTATTTTTTCCAACATAATCTTTTTCAAAAGTGCATTTGAACTAAGTAAGACTGAATAGGTGATGAATTTTGAGATGATTGATCCATAAATATATTCATATTGTTCTCCTCTCCAATTCCTATGCAGTTGTAATAAACTTCTGGGTCCATAGGCTACCAAGGGAGAAGTACTTTTTCCCAACTTTCATTAGGCACTTGCGACTGGCTACACAACAGGAATATAGTTGATGGATGTCCTAGTCCAGAAGTTGATCCATTGATGATTAAACCCAAAACAGACTTCACTATCAAAGCACCAACATCAATAAGTATTTCAGTTTGAATACAATAATTTAAAATCACACTTTCTTTCGTCACTTTACTAATTTCATAATAGGAAGTAGTTTTGATGCAATAAAGAAATGCCATGCCTTTGATGCAGGATTCAATAATGATGAAGAAAAACTTACATGCCCATCATCTCTAGTCTCTCAATTTATATCTTCATCAGTAAGGTATCAATAAAGTTAATCTATGTTGTCTCTCAACGTGACAGAATTTGCATAGTGACAAATAGGAACACTTTCAATCATAAACATGTTGTTTATTCTCGAAGGAGTGGATTTTACCCACCTTCGTTGAACATAGACGACTCCTTGGTTAATTCCATGAAGATTAGCATAGAACTCTTTTAGTCAGGAACTACTGCAGTGACAGTGGTAAAGTAAAGTACTTCCCTACGTTTCTGTGCAATAATCTCATCCCCTCGAGTATTCGGTGTGTTGAACCCTCAAATCACAAACCCTCATTCCTTGATTAGTCTCTTCTTCACAAGAACTAGATCGTATAACTTCTACACATTGAAACTGACGAACTTCCTCCTATAAAAAAATCCATATCTAGCAATTTCTTTAGAATGGGAAGCCATAGGATTTGAAAAATGGTAGATTTCTCTTCGTTTTCCACTCTTAAATATCTTTACGATTTNACACACACACACACACACACACACACACACACACACACACACACACACACACACACACACACACACATTAATCTTGTATTGTATGAAATAATTTTAATCTTGTATTGTATACTAAAACTTCCTGTCCAAGCTCAAATTCTTTTTTATTATCTTTCGATCATGTTATTCTTTAATTCTCTTCTCATATATNACATACATACATACATACATACATACATACATACATACATACATACATACCTACCTACATACATACTAGACTTAAGTATTCCAAGAAATAATTTTAATCTTGTATTGTATACTAAAACTTCCTGTCCAAGCTCAAATTCCTTTTTTATTATTTTTCGATCATGTTATTCTTTAATTCTCTTCTTATATATCCTTTCATTATCATAAGATTCATTCCTAATCTCTTCAAGCTCATTCAATTACAATAATCTTTTTTCACTAGCACCTTTTAAATTAAAATTAAACTCTTTAATTGCCTAATAAGTTTTATGTTTCAAATCTACTAGTAAGTGACAAGTCATCCCAAAAATCAATCTATATGGGGACATTCCTATAAGTGTATTATAAACTGTCTTATAAGCCCATAATGTAGTACCTAATCTAANATTAAACTCTTTAATTGCCTAATAAGTTTTATGTTTCAAATCTACTAGTAAGTGACAAGTCATCCCAAAAATTAATCTATATGGGGACATTCCTATAAGTGTATTATAAATTGTCTTATAAGCCCATAATGTAGTACCTAATCTAGCAGACCACTCCATTTTATTAGGATTTACAGTTTTTTTTCCAAAATTTTTTTAATTTCACGATTAGATACTTATGCTAGACTACTAGTCTGAGGATGAAAAGTAGTTGCAACCCTATGTATAATATTATATTTTTCCACCAATTTTTNTATTAGGATTTACAGTTTTTTTTCCAAAATTTTTTTAATTTCACGATTAGATACTTATGCTAGACTACTAGTATGAGGATGAAAAGTAGTTGCAACCCTATGTATAATATTATATTTTTCCACCAATTTTGCAGTTCGTTTGTTCTAGAAGTGAGATACTTTATTAGTAATGATTATTCTCGACATTTCATATCTTGTAAAAATATTTTTGATTAAATATTTTGAAATACTCTGAGCATCACATCGAGGTAAAATGATTGTTTCAATCCACTTTGATACATAATCCATTGCAATATATATATATATATCCACAAGTACCAATTGAAGAGATGCACTGGCCCTTATGTTGGGATATTCTCGAAAAGGAAGGGTTCAAACTTTTCTTTTTTCAAAATGGACACAAGACAACAGGGGTAGGAAATGCGCACGGTAGGAGGGGAAGGTAGCCGCTGTTGGGTGGGTATAGATAAGGTATAACGTCGACCAACTGACGACTGACGGAAAAGGGGAACCGCAAAAACCCCGGCGAAGAAAAGAACCTGATTTGGATCCGGAACAAAAACTGGCACTTTCCAATCCAAAATCAGGTATTCTCCTAGCACTCCAACTAATGGGCTATATATATATATATATATATATTAACATCTCTAAATAGAGTAAACCAATAAAATTCAGATTATAAAATTTTGTGAGAAGTTCTATCAATCCCAAAATGACCTCCAAATTTAGAATCATGATATTTTTGGATAATTTCTTCAATTTCTTTATAAGGCACATATCTCCACATAATTAAATCTTTATTGTTTGTACAAGTATGGGTCATCCTAAAAGTAAAATTTTGCATCATGAATAAACTTCTTCTCTTATTTTTTTGTCAATCCATATGGTAAAATACCACTAACATTGTAGTTTACGATATCAGCATACCATAGTATTTTNATCTTTATTGTTTGTACAAGTATGGGTCATCCTAAAAGTAAAATTTTGCATCATGAATAAACTTCTTCTCTTGTTTTTTTGTCAATCCATATGGTAAAATACCACTAACAATGTAGTTTACGATATCAGCATACCATAGTATTTTCCATCCTTTAATAACATAAAATTGTTCATTAGGAAAAGTTTCATTAATTTCTTTTTCAAGATCAAATGTTTCTTCCTGCTCCAGTCTAGATAAATGATTAGCAATTTGATTATCATATCATTTCTTATCGACTATCACAAAATTAAATTCTTGCATCAAAAGTACCCATCTAATTAATCTTGGTTTCACATCCTTTATTTGCATCAAATAATTTATAGTAGAGTGGTCTATATACATAACACATTTAGCTCTAATTAGATATGACCTAAACTTATCAAAAGTACAAAGAATAGTTAATAACTCTCTTTCAGTAGTGGTATAATTAATTTGAGCATCATTGAGAGTTTTACTAGTATAGTATATAAATTTAAAAATTTTGTCATATCTCTGCACTAAAATAGCTCATATTGCATAATCACTAGCATTACACATTGAATGGTTTTTCCCAATCAGGTAAAACAATTATAGGAGTGATGATCAGTTTTTCCTTCAATGTTTCAAAGGAATTAAGACACTCTTGATAAAAATCAAATTTCAGCTTTGTAATTTTTGAAAAATCTTTGATATATTGCCTGTAAAAACCAGCATGTCCTAAAAAGCTCCTAACACCTCTTATAGTAGTAGGTAGAGGTAGGTTAGATATTACTTGAATTTTTGCCGGATCTACTTCCATGTCATTTTTTGATATTTATGCCCAAGCACAATTCCTCCTGCAACCATAAATTGACATTTTTCCCAGTTTAATACGAGAATTGTCTTTTCACATCATTCTAGAACTTTCTCTAAATGATATAGAAAAATTTCAAATGAAGTTCCAAACATAGAAAACCATCCATAAAGAGTTCTATCCCTTTTTCAATTAAATCACAGAAAATTGATATCATACATCTTTGAAATGTTACAGGCACATTACATGAACCAAATGACATTCATCAAAAATCAAAAGTACTATAAGGAATAGTAAACGTTGTCTTCTCTTGATCCTTTGGAGCAATTAATATTTGATGATAGCCTTTATATCCATCTAAAAAGCAAAAATATCTGTGCCCAGCTAGTCTATCCAACATTTGGTCTAAAAAGGGTAAGGAAAAATGATATTTCATGATGGCCGAATTTAATTTTCTATAATCTATGTAGATTCATCATCTAGTGACTTATCTTGTTGGTATTAACTAATTATTCTTATTTGTCACTACAATCACACCTCCTTTCTTTGGAACACAGTGAATTAGACTCACCCAAACACTGTCTGAAATATGATATATTATTCCCGCATCTAACCATTTTAAAATCTCTTTCTTAACAACTTCTTTCATCATCAGGTTTAATCTCATTTGAGGATCAGCTTTTGGTTCATGATATTCTTTCAATAAAATTCTGTGCATACAAATCGAAAGATTGATTCCTTTATTATCAGCTAATGCCTTCCGAAAGCTTTCTCATATCCTTTTAAAGTTTCCAACAACTTTTGTTCATGTGCTTGAGTTAATTCTGAGGATAAATCTCCTACAAAGATATTCTTTAAATGTGTAGGAAGTATTTTCATTTATAGTTCAAGAGTTTTCTCAATCGATGAAATCAAATTTTTGTTATTATCCGTAGGATCTAAAAATTCAAATTGTTCCTGAACATAATCCAATTCTTCATTACTCACTTCCATAGATAAAGTTATTAACCTTTACCAAAACATCTTCTATAACTCCTTTAGAATAGGTAATCGAACGATCAGCTAACTGAAGAGTTACAATAGTATGTGAAATTTCTCCTAAAGCCAACCCTCTAAAAATCGATAGAGGCATAAAATTAATATTGACTCAAAAATCACATAAAGCTTTTCCAAAAAATATTTCACCAATAGCACAAAGAATAGTAAAATTACCATGATGTTTATGTTTTTCAGAAAGTTTTTTCTGAATTATAGCGCCACACTCCTCACTAAGTGCAACTGTCTCATTATCTATAAGCTTCCTTTTTTATTAAGTATATCCTTCAAAAACTTCACATAGCTTGACATTTGTTACAAGGTTTCAACCAATGGAATGTTTATTGTCAATTTCCTCAATATTTCCTAAAATTTTGTAAATTGGTTATCTTTGTTTTTCTGCTTCAATCTTTGAGGAAATGATAGTGCTGGTCTTTCTACAGTAATTTTCATTGGTTTGATAGGATATTCTGACTCAAAATGAAATTATTCATTAGATTTTTCATTTTCCACCACATCTCAGTTGAATAGTCTTAATTTGCTTATTGTTCTGATCTTTAAGATTAACTTCAACATTACTAGGCAATGTTCCTGGAGGTTTATTGCTAAGTGCAGTTGCAATACATCCCAATTGATTTTCCATGTTTCTAATTGTAGCTCCTTGACTTTGTAATTGACTTCCCATTTGTAATATTAGTTCTTCCATTGATAATTTTTTCTCCTTACTCTGTAAATTGCTATTGAAACCTGGAGGGTAATAAGGTTTGTAGTTCAAATTCCCTTGATTTTTGGAGTTTCCCATTGGGTTTGCAGGATTGTTCACCTATTACAGATTTACAACATTAGAATTACTGTTATTTCAACTGAAAATAGGGTGATTTTTCCAACTAGGATTAAAATAATTGGAATAAGGATTATTAGATTGGTTGTTTATTGCATTTAAAGTCTCGAACGAAGATTAAGCTTCTATCATTTGTCGCAATGAATTTTTCTCAAGCACAGGAGGTGACTGAGAATAATCCATTCCATATTGATCTATCTTCTTTGATGTTGCAGAAATTTAAGGAGCCAACATAGATATTGCATCAAAATCATGAATACAAGCTTCTCATTTTTTATTTACCCTCTCAAAGGGCCATTGAAAATTATTAGTAGACATTTCTTAAATTAAAGAATACGCTTCATCAAATGGTTTTGACATTAATGATCCCCTAGCAGCAACATCAATTATTGATCTAAGACATCCAACCAATCAAGCAACACATGATCTGGACACTTCCTAAAGAGATCTTTAAATTTTTCCCAAGCTTCATAAATTGATTCCCCTTCAAACTGAAAAAAAGATGTAATATCATTTCTAAGCTTAACAGTTTTTTATGGTGGAAAATATTCAGATAAAAATTTTTGTGATAAGTCTCTCCAAGTTCTGATAGATCTAGGTGTTAACGAGTTTAACCATATCTTAGCTTTATTCCTTAATGAAAAAGGAAAAAGTCTAAGTCTGACGACATCATTCGATACTCCATCATATTTAAATGTACCACACAATTCTAGAAAACTAGCAAGGTGTAAGTTAGGATCTTCATTCAGTGTTCTCCCAAACTGATTATTTTGTATCATTTGGATAATAATAGTTTTAAGCTCAAACGAATTGACAGTTGCAACAGGGTTTTGTTTACTCAAATGAATTTCATCTGCTCTAGGATTAACATAATCTCTTAAAAGTCTTTGATGATTTTCATTTTCATTTCCAGAATTATTTAAGTTGAAAGTCATTTTATTCAAATTATCTCTCTTTTTGTTGTTTTCAAATTTTTCTAATTGCTCTTTTTAACTCTGAATCGTAAGGTATTAAACTTACTGATCTTAAACTACACATACACAAACATAATAGNCTCTTAAAAGTCTTTGATGATTTTCATTTTCATTTCCAGAATTATTTAAGTTGAAAGTCATTTTATTCAAATAATCTCTCTTTTTGTTGTTTTCAAATTTTTCTATTTGCTCTTTTTAACTATGAATCGTAAGGTATTAAACTTACTGATCTTAAACTACACATACACAAACATAATAAGCAATATAAAAATATGCAAACACACTAAAATATAAAATTATTTAATTAAAATACTAATAGTTTTTCAATTCAATTAAATTGTTCTCAATTATAAAGTAATTTACCGTTACTCTCCGGCAACGGTGCCAAAAACTTGACGCGTGGGCTGTTAGCACTTATAGTAATTATGTAGNTAAAATTATTTAATTAAAATACTAATAGTTTTTCAATTCAATTAAATTGTTCTCAATTATAAAGTAATTTACTGTTACTGTTCGGCAACGGTGCCAAAAACTTGACGCGTGGGCTGTTAGCACTTATAGTAAATATGTATTTCAATCACAATAAAAATAAATTTGGTATAAGTTACTTTATCTTTTAAAATATCTAAGTTGTCAAACCTGTAATAATAAAGTAAGTATACCTATCACTCAAGTAATAAATGGCTCTAATGGAGTCCTAAGTATTGATCCCACAGGAAGTTAGAAATTCTTATGGTTATAATGTCAAACACAATATTCAAACTATTAAACTTAATTAAGTAAAATAAATCTAAAGAAAATTTAATGTGCACTAAATGAAATATAGTTAAAAGAACTAAGTTATTTAAACTAATTGNTCTTATGGTTATAATGTCAAACACAATATTCAAACTATTAAACTTAATTAAGTAAAATAAATCTAAAGAAAAATTAATGTGCACTAAATGAAATATAGTTAAAAGAACTAAGTTATTTAAACTAATTACTAAACTTCAAAATTAAACTTATAAAGACTAAACAAAGTTTTGAAACGAAGAGTTCAAATTTAAGAAAGCATCCTTCCCCTTTATAACGAGTTTATAAAATTTGAAGAAATTAAAATCATTTAAAATACATATATAAAATTGTATTGTGCCAAATAGGAGCAATCATATTCTTTACCCTCTGAGAGTGCATAAAGAACATTGATTATTCCAGAGTTTGGTCACTAAATCTGTGGTTAGGTTGAGAGGATACTGGCTACCACTCCAGAGCTCTCACTCCTCCCTCGCCTAAGGACTAACAATTTTGTTTTAGTTTCTAAGTAACTAAACTAAATTGAGGATTTTAATCTGTTACCTTAAAATCGCCTATTATGCTCCCTTCAAAGTATATTTCCCTATTTATTTGCTCGCAATCCCATGAATTAGATTCTTACCCATGAAATTGAATGTGACTTTTACCTTGTTGTAGAAAGCATAACCCTTTCGGATCGTATGTTTCTCAATAAATTTTAACCTCTAAATTGGCTAGATCAAAAAATAAATGAAGATCAGAGTTCAAATCATTAAAATTTATTGACATTTAAAACCTGNATCCCATGAATTAGATTCTTACCCATGAAATTGAATGTGACTTTTACCTTGTTGTAGAAAGCATAACCCTTTTGGATCGTATGTTTCTCAATAAATTTTAACCTTTAAATTGGCCAGATCAAAAAATAAATGAAGATCAGAGTTCAAATCATTAAAATTTATTGACATTTAAAACCTTACAATACAAAACTAATTCTTCACAAAACCTTATCTCATTGTAGGGAGAAAGATAAAGAAAACTACTCAGAATTCATGAGAAGGATACGAAAAAACACAAATTTCATATACACAAACATGTTTCCAAAATAAAGAAAGAAAAGAACACAATTTATCTTGCACTACTTCCCAAGAAAATACTTAGAAGTTTCTTTTAATCACTTTCTCTCTTTACAATCACACTCAATTTTCTCTTAGAAATGTAATGAAGAAGAAATCTCTCATCTTCCCTCACCTACATCCCTAGAAGTAAATCCTCTCTTCTCCAAGAGTTCTCCCTCACGTTAAAACCTTCCTCTCTATCTCATGCCCCCCTTTCTTATCTAGACTCCTCTCCTTTTTAATTAGAGCTAGCCTTCTTTCAAAAGCAAATCAAAATTCAAAATTCCCTCCATAAGTTACATCTTTTAACACCAAGAGACAAGTCCTTTCATCCAAAAGATCTATCTCTTCATTAAAGAGTTGCGAAAGTGTCTAGATGCATCGAACCACTCCATGGGACGTTTGAAATCTCTCACCTTCCGTCACTGCTCAAACATTGTGATTTCATTGTCTCCTGACTACTTCACCATAGTCTATCGATCAATGTGAATATTCTAATCATTTTACCACCTCTGTTCCGAGTCCTAATGGGTCATAACTAATTTTTACAAGTCATATGGTCAGTATGACATGTAAATAAAGCCTAAAGATTACTCATCACATTTAAATAAAAAATAATAATTCCATAGCACTCAACATTCTACAAGTTATACCTAACAATCATAAGAGAAAAGTGTAGAAATTCTACTCACAAAGTATATTTAAAACCACCAAAAAAATTCATTAAGTTAAAGGAAATTCACTAAATATGCATTTACAATCAAGTATAAGATAATCAAAACACAATACTTAGCTTCTATACATTTAGAAAGTGATGTAAATCCATCCAACAAAGTCTTCTACTGATCATTGCAATGCTGATGCAAATCACTTACAAAATTCAGTTAAATTTCCCTCTTTAATCTCTCAAAAAATAGGTTGATTCTTCAATTTTTACTCCTCACTAGATCCTCCTGTCATCCTTGGAGGATTCCCATACTTGGAAATGCCGAATGTCGCCCAAAATTCCCTTCTTTAAGCATTAAAATCCATCAAATAACTCTCAAAGTTGTGGTTCAACAACTACAAAAAATGGACGTTGCTTGGTGGCCAAAACATAGCGCCTAGGAACTGCCTTCTCGGTAGGATGCCCAGAGTTTTGGTGCCCAGGCACCCAGAAGCCAATGTCAGGGCACTCGAATGGAACACCTTGGTGACTAGAATATGGTGCCTAAGCACCAGTTATGTGAAATCCAGGTTTGCTCCATTCAACTGCTTTTTGATCATTTTCAATCATGCTTCACTCCAAGTGTTCTACCTATTATACCTGTAAAATTAACATGAAAATGCATTTCTTTAAGGTGCAATTTCATTAAAAAACATGTGCTAAATGTAAAAAAATTAAGCAAGCTTAAACACATATAAAGAGTTATAGACAAATTTCATTGATTTTAAAGCATTAAAAGTTACTTTATGATCATTCACTCTCATGATAAGTTACCCCTTCTAAATATCAATCATTACCCTTCTAGATGCCATGAAAGGTCTACCTAATTTGATAGGAAATTTTTATCTTCCACCATCTCTAACATAATGAAATCTATAGAGAAAATAAATTTATCTACCTTAAAAAGGACATTTTTTATAACCCTTCTAGAATAATTCAAATGTCTATCTACTAACAAAAGGGTGTTGATGAACATCTGCTAGTCTGAATCTTATAAAGATGGAAAGTGGCATAAAATTTGTGCTTACTCCTAAATCACACAAGGCCTTCTTAAAGAACTTGTTTCTTATAGTGTAGGGGATATTACAGCTAGTAGGATCCTTAAATTTTTTTGGATGTTTCTTCAAAAGGATAACACTACTCTCTTCAGTCGGGATAATATTATCATAATTACCTAGTTTGTATTTCTTATTAAGCATATCAGTCATGAGCTAAATATTACTAGGTATTTATTTTAAAACTTTAACAAATAGAATGTTAATTGTTAGCTTTTTGAAAACTTTTAGAATCCTAAAGAACTTTTGATTCAACTTATGTTTTTGAAATCCTTAAAAAATTGGAGGTGGTGGTCTCTCAAGTTCTTTTCTAGAATGTGCATATTCTTTTCCTAAGTTAGATCTAAAATTTTCAATAAATCTTTTAAACTCACTCTCTTCTATGCTAATAAACCTTTTAAATCCTTACCACTCCTAAATTTTATGGCTTTGCTTCTTTCATTTTTCTTTATGATGCACTTCAAGGTTACATGATAATGTCCCTTGGGGTATACTACTTAATAAATTTAATACTAA
>JXCR01137593.1:45356-140912 GCA_002079205.1 Phalaenopsis hybrid cultivar | reverse complement strand
TATATATATATATATATATATATATATATATATTGGGAAAAATAGTATTTTGGATTTAAAAAAAAAAGATCAGACCGATCTCATATCCCCAGTAGTTTAAATAAATGAGCCTAACACCATAAGCAATGGATCTACCTCGAAGGATAAATTCACTACTTGTTGGTAATGCTCGATTAAATAAACTAAAGATTGTTTGACATCCGTTTAAATCTACAAAAACCATTTTATTTATAAGCTGACAATTTTCCTTATTTAATACGAAGAATTAAATAGGGTTTATATTAAGCTGAGTTCAGAAATGCTTCCTATAAAGGCAAGCATCTATAGTTAATTACATCTTAGATAACCGAAGTCACCTAAGAAAACTCTCGATAAAAATCAGGGAATATTATCTTTAAAGGGGTCAAAAGGATTAGGACTTTTCAATAAAATCGAATAAAGAGGTGTGAAAGTGGAATGGTTCAAATTTGGAAACATTTATTGTAGAATCCAAATGAGAAAGAACTAGGGGATGTCATAGATCCGGAGGAGAACCTCAGTGACTTCCTAAATTGTCCTAATATTTGGTCTCAATTTTGGAGATTAGAATTTATTAAATGTTTCATCCTGCCAATTTTATCAATTAGGGCTTATATTCGTGTGAAACAATCACACAAATAGCTTGGAAGATGTGAGGATTTAGGTCGTGATAGACGACAACCTCAAAATCCTAAGAAGAGTTAGGGCTTATATTGTACAGCAGAGCTGTACAAAAGGCTTAAAGAAAAGGTGAGGATTTATGTTGCATTTGGCAGATGACCTTAAAATCCTATGGCTTGTTATTTAATTCTAAGGAAGGATATGCTGTTGTAGCTCCTCTTGCTGTTGAAAATGGTCGTGTTGCCCACAGTGCAAGCTCCAAGCACCTCATCGTGACGAGTTTAAGTTTTCTAATGTGTCAAGTTATAATGTCAAATCAGATGTCCTTATGGTTATGGTCATTTAAATGTTATGGGGCATATTAAAGTTGATTAGAGCGACACCGGTTAGAATCCTACGGTTCTATTGTTCTGATACCACTATTTTCTATTGAATTCACTTAGTCTAAATAAATTTACTAAAATCAACTTAATGAATTCTGTACTTTCATTTAGACCATGGGAAATCTCATTAGCAACCATAGGTTACCTCCTCCAAGGGATTCCCGCTCATCTGATAGAGACCTCTTAATTTAGTTACAATTGTTGTTTTATGATGTTTGTGATTAAATTTTGAGTTGCCTTATATTTTGAATGTTGTGGCAGTGGATTTTATCATGGTTGATTTTAATTTGGTTTTAGTTTCAGTTTTGTGGTTATCTTAAAGGTTTTAGTTTTCATGCAGGGTGACATCGTTGTTTAGCATAAAAATACAACGTAGCAAAATACAATAAAGGAAAGCGCTGTAAACTATAAAAACGTACCTGACAAGTCTTCTCGTTCTTTCACCTGAAAGTTCAATATTTCTGAAGCATATATATGTATAATTTTGCAGGAATTAAACCATGCTTGTAGAAAAAATTAAGAAGTGCAAACTTAAAATGTGCCTACAAAATCCTATGTCATATATTAGTGTATTTAAATTTTAAAAATGATTCCATTAAGAAAATTATAATAAGCTCACATGTCCTACAAGATTTCTAAAGGATCATGAAGAAGTTTTGGGTAATACCTTAGACATTTCATGGTCCTTGGAATTATCTTGAGCTCATTATGGATTTATCATATTTGCTATATAGTTCATCCAATTAATATCCTTATGCTCAGTTAATTTAATGTTTTGATTATCCCTTAAGTAGGGTAATTATCACGATGTTTCACTTATGAGTTATATGGGTAAAGACCCTTAGGGCAACTTGACTTAATTAAAGAATTTGGTTAATTTGATTTCCAAGAATGGGCTTGTAGTGTTTTGAAAGATTTTAAATTAATAATTAGTTATTTTCTAAACCCCATCAGACAACATTTTGAGTAATCCTAGTTCACTACTAAGCTCTTAAGATTTAATGGGTGGATTTATAATTTTAAGAAAAGGGATTTTTTTCTTAATGTTTATATTTATATTCTTAATCCTTATCATGAATTATAAATTATCCCAAAACTATTAGTTGGGCCTTAAAATCAGTGAGTTATAATCTTCTAAAATCAAACCCCTCACCTTGATATCTCCCTATTTAAATATTCTTTCAAATTTCATTAATTTTGGAAAATTACAAATTAATCCTTTATAAGACCAAAATGGAATTGGTTTCTACCACTTAACCCGTATATATTACAATCCTCAAACCATATCAATTAATATCATTTGTTGCCCATTTAGTCATTTGATTAAGCCAAAATATTAATTAAGCCTTAAATTTCAAAATTACCCTTTTGCCCCAAAGGCCTTAATACCCTATAAGTCATTAAATTAGACTCAAATGACATGAAAATCTTATGTTACCTCACTCATGGGTTAATTAAAATATCAAAGGAGAAAATGTGATTTTTTCTGAATTTATTTTTTTATAATTATTTTAATGCAAAAATAAGGATTTTCAATGAAAATTTAATAACTCAATCAAAATAAAACTTCTGTCTTTAAGAAAGTTATTGGAGGTTCACCTAGTTTAGAGGACCACTTGAACTATTTTTCAAGATTTTTATAAATTTAATTTAATTATTAAAGTTATTTGTTTGTTTTGAGTATTAATTAAATATAAAGTAATATTTAAAAGGAAAATTAAGTTTTATATTTTTATTAAATCTCTCTAAATCCAAGGAACCCAAAGAAATAAACTTCATATTTTTATGATATATATTTTAATTATTAGAATTATTTTAGTAAAAAAATAGAGAAAATTTATTTTAAAACCTTTTAAAATTAATATGCTTGACTTAGAAAAATAGGAAAATTATTTTGGTTGGTTCCAAGTAATTAGAAAGCTAAATGTGATATTTTAGTGTGTTTTTACAATTTTGTGATTTTTAATTAATTTTTAAATATTTAAATGCTCAAAAATAGCTTAAAAATGAAGAATTTATTTTAATTCAAATTTTATTTTTTTTAAGTTCCTCTGGTCATAAGGAACTCCCAAAAACAATTTGGTGATTTTTTTAATTGTATTTTAATTATTATAATTATATTAATATAAAAAATATCATTTTATCTTAAAAATTCATTTTAGTGATCAAATTAACTCTAATTGACTTGAAATTTTTATGGGGAGTTTCTCTAACATTAAGTTATAGTGGAGAAATATTTTCATGTCATTTACATTTATAATTACTCCAAATTAATTTTCTCTTTAGTTTTAGGGTTAGTGATAATTAGGATTATTTTTAATGAGTTGAACCAAGTTTATGTTTTTTTCTAGAGTCCTCTTACCATAGTGAATATACCAAAAACATTTTGTATTTTTATGATGATTATTTTAATTATTATAAATTTTATATAAAAATAGCGACCATTAACTTGAAAATTAGATATCCAAGCTTGGAGATCTTCCCTAATATTAGAAAAATCAGAAAGAACATTCTCATAACATGTAGAATCAAAGCCCCAAAGATCAAGTCATGGTGAAATTTTTATGAAAATGGAGAATCAAAATAAGGAAAACACCATTTAATTAATTAAAAATAAATTATGCATCAAATAGATATGAAAATATTTTCACATTATTCTCCTTTCTTCACTGAGCAACAGGATATTTTTATTTTATTTTTTTATTTTTCTACACAAAATTATGCATTTTTGAAGTTCTGAGATTTAAATAAATAAGAAAAATCCCTAATTTCCTACTTAAACCAGGCAGCGCTGACTGGATCCTCGTACGCGTCGAAGATATGAGTGTCACCACGGGATAGGGAGTCGCCATCGACGTCAGCTCTGCCTTTTCAAACAACGCTCCATCCGGCGTGATCTAAACCATCCGCGTGATACACACTCCATCAGACAGTTGCGAGTCATCGTCCCCAATGGACTGAACCTGCAAACTTTCTATTTTAAAACCTCAATATATCACTCGATAATTAACCAAATTAAGTACGATTTGTTCTTATAGACTCGTCTTGACTAGGAGAACATATCCATATCGTTAATTGTCCCTTAAATCAACTCTATACACCTGGAGAGTTAAATGAAGCTCATTTTATGGTTAACTTTCAATGCCTTGGTCCAAGAGGGGAAGCCTCAATTGGATGCTTGTGGAAGCTTCATGTGGGTCCCAAGAGCCTAGGGATGGAGCCTCAAGCAATGGTGAATCGCCTAGATATAAATTCGACCAAGGCTGAATTGGGTGTTTGGTCAAAGTCCACCTTAGAGTGCTCTGTTGATGGGGCTTTTGTAAGGAATCTTCTTCTCTTGATGTGGGGATGGTGTGGGTGCAATTAATTTGAATTTAGTGGAGGTTTGAGGGGTGTTCTGTTTCGGCCTAGAGATTGGGCTAAAAAATTGAGCTCGAGCACTGGATTTGAGAGGTTAGGGATGGTTGGGTTGAACTCAAGTGGTCTTAAGGATGCTCTGGAAGAAATTTGACAGAGTCTCCCCAAGGAATTTCAAGCTCTCCCCCTTTGGCCATGGAGGGAGGGTTTAAATAAATGGGGAAGGATAGGTCACCAGGAGCAATTGGTGGGGGGTCCTAAGTTGCTTATGTGGATGCAAACAATGTGCAAAAATCTAATTGGGATGAGCCAGCTTGGATGGGTTTAATTTTGAGTTTTGGCCATGGTGGAGCTTTTGATTTTGAGTTTTCCAGCCACCAAGGTGACTGGCCGGCCAACCAGGGGTCACCATCTGACTTAGGGAGGTCAGGGCTTGGTCTTGGTGAAGTCAATTGGGGTTGGTCATGTGTAAATGTATGAGATTGAAATAGTATTGGAAAAGGACCATTTTGGGTCAAATTGGGTCAAAGCATGGTTTGGGTTGGGTTCAGCCACCAAGGTTGGTCTTGGGCTGAAGAGGATCAGATGGGTCAACTAAAGTGGAGTGGAGAAGTCCCCATCCAAGTGATTTGGTTAAGTTTGAGGTTTAGAGGATTCATTAAGAGGGTTAAAAACCTTTTTAAAGAAGTTTGAAAGTGGCTTGGCCTCTTGCCATTAGTAGTTTGATGATGTGGCATGGCTCTTATGGCTTGCCTATGGCATGTGAGTGGCTTCATGGCTCCCCTTTGGCTTGGCTAATTTTCATGAGAAGAGATTTTGGATTTATTTGGTATTTTTGGTGAATTTTGGTTTGATGCTTGATTTGGAATGATTTGATTTTGAATTTAAGACTTTAGGAATGACTTTAATCAAATGGATGATGAAGAGAAAGAATTGTCATGTGGGCTTTGGATTTGGGCTTTTGAAATTATATGAGGTGGGCTTGGGCTTTTAAAATGGAAATTGACTATGGAAATTTCATGAAGAATTTGGCAAAATTTCAAGTGATTTTGAGTTGAATTGATAGGCCAAATTAGTGGATTTGGGCATATAGTCAAAATTAGGCTTTTTTGATTTGAATGAAATTGGGCTTCAATTTTGTTTAAATTAGGATTGGGGATGCTGAATTTTGATTCAGAATTGAAATTAGATAAGATTGGGGTCAATTGGGCCAAAATTGGGGTTAATTTGAGGACATTTGGGCCTTTAAGGGCAAATTGGGGTGTTTGGTCTTGGACTAATTTGGTCAAATTGGATCAAATTGATGATAAAAAACTGAAATTGGGAATACTTGGGAATTTTTGGAATTTTTAGGTCATTAGGGGCATTTTGGCAATTTTTGGGGTTATTTTGGAAATTTTGTAATTTTTGTGAATTTTGGTCAATTTAGGTATTGGTGAGGGGTTTGAGATGATTTTTGGGCAAATTTTGGTACTTTGGATAATTTTAGGATTTTTGGCAAAAATTAGGGTTATAGGGGTATTTTGGTAATTTGGTGATTTTGGGCCAAAATGGGCCAACAAGCCATGAAGCCATACTAAACCAATATGAATTATATGAGGACTCATTTTGGATGCTCAATGTGCTGGTTATAACCCTCCTAACCAAAGACTATGGGTACATGGTCACCACATGAGCTTTTCAAAAGGAGTTAAGAGACCAACCTAAGGGGTGATAGGGTTTAAGGTATGTGAGAGAGTGTAGCATGTGCAATTTAGCCCCACCAAAACCAGTTCACCCAAGGTTAGTCCTAAGCTCTGACCATCCTATAGGGGATTCCACTTGGGTTCCCCCATACTAACCCCACCTATTTAGTGCTAAAGGTTAGGACCAATATTTGGAACTCTAAGCTGAGCAAAGAAGAGTTTTTGAATTTCAAATGGTGAGGGTTCCTTTTTTAGTCCTCTAGGAATAGTCAACAGGAAAGTCCTATGGCTAGACTGTAGACTACTGAAGAGGAAAAACTAGGCCTCAACCAAAAATAAGGTCAACAACCAACCAGTAACTTGTCTTATGAGAATTAATTCATTTTTCTCATTGATTTCAACGGTCACTCCTCCTTTCTTTGGAACACAATGAATTGAGCTTACCCAAGCACTATCTGAAATAAGATAAATAATTCCAGCATCTAACCATTTTAAAATTTCTTTTTTAGCTTCTTTCATTATTGGGTTTAATCTCCTCTAAGGATCAGCTTTAGATTCATATTGCTCATCTAATAAAATTCTACGCATACAAATTGAAGGACTAATTCCTTTAATATCTGCTAAAGTCCATCCAAAAGCCTTTTTATATCTTTTTAACATTTTTATTAATTTGTGTTCTTGAATTTCAGTATACTCAGAAGATACAATAACAAGCAATGTAGGATGATTCTTCTTTTAATACATATTTTAAATGAGCAGGTAATACTTTCAGTTCAAGTTCAGGTGGTTTAATACTTGAAGGAATAAGATTTTTATTATTATTTTCCAACAAGTCTAAAGTTTCAAATTTGTCATGAATATAATCTAAATTTTCTTCATTTATTTCAACCTCATTTTCACTAAATTCTTCTTGCTTTAATTTTTCTTTAAACTCTTTCTTAAATTTCTCTTTACTTAGATAATCAGTAACTTCCATCCTAAGACATTCATTGTCTTTTTCTATTGTAGGATATTTTATTGCTTTTGAAATATTAAATTTTACTTCTTGATCATTAATTCTCATTATTAATTCTCCTTTTTTGCACATCTATCACAGCTCTCCCTGTTGTGAGAAATGGTCTCCCCAAAATAATAGGAATCTCTTTATCTTCCTCTATATCTAATACTATAAAGTCTACACGGAAAATAAATTTAACCACTTTTACTAATACATCTTCTATAACTCCTTTAGAATAAGTGATTGATCGATCAACTAACTAAAGAATTACAGTAGTAGGGGAAATCTCTCCTAAATCTAAATGTTTAAAAATCGGTAGAGCCATAAGATTGATGCTTGCTCCTAAATCACATAAGGCTTTGCCATAAAACTTTTCAAAAATTACACAAGGTATATTAAGACTCTCAGGGTTCGTTAACTTTTTCAGGAAGCTTTTTCTTGATAATAGTGTTACACTCTTCATTAAGTGCAACAATCTCATGATCTGCAAACTTTCTTTTCTTGTTTAATATATCTTTCATAAATTTCACATAACTTAGAATTTGTTCCAAAGCCTCAATGAAAGGAATGTTTATCTTTAACTTTTTAAGGATTTCCAAAAATTTTGTAAATTGTTTGTCTTTATTCTTCTATTTTAGTCGTTGAGGAAATAGAGGTAAAGGTTTTTTATAAAGAAACTTATGTTTGCTCATTTTCATTATGGTCACTTTCCATCTCTTTCTTCTCCTCATCAACTTATGTTTCTCATTGGATTCTTGTTTCAACTTCTTTTCCACTTCGTAATTGAATTGCTTTAATTTGTTCTTTATTTTGATCTTTGGGATTAACTTTTGCAGTACTCGAAAGATTTCCTGAAGATCTATTACTAAGTGTAGTAGCAATATAGCGTAATTGATTTTCAGTACTTCTAATAGTGACCCCCCTCGATTTTATATTTGATTTCCCATATTCAACATTACCTCTTCCATTATTAACTTCTTTTCCTTAACTTGTGGGTTAGGGTTACAGTTAAATCCAAGAGGATAATAAGCTTGATAATTAGGATTTCCTTGGTTATTTAAATTTCCTGAGGGGTTCATTGAATTTTTATAATTATTCCTACTAAAATTAGGGTGAATTTTCTATCCAGGATTGTAATAATTTGAATAAGGATTTTATTTGGATTATTAATAGCATTCAAAGTTTCATAAGATGATTGAGTATTAATTATCTATCCTAGTGAATTTTCCTCTAATACAGGTGGTATTTGAGAATAGTTCACTCCAATTTGATCAATCATTTTCGATATAGCAGCAATTTGAGATGCTAAAATAAACATTGCATCATATTCATGAATACTAGCTACTCTCTTAGGATTCATTGAAAATTATTAGTAGCCATTTCTTCTATTAAAGATTATGCTTCATCAAAAGGTTTTGACATTAAAGATCCGCCAGCAATAGCATCTATAATAAATCTAAGTGATCTTACTAATCCATTGTAAAAAGTTTGAATTATTAACCAATATGGTAAAGCATGGTGTTGACATTTTATAAATAGAACCTTAAATCTTTCCCAGGCTTCATATATCGATTTCCCTTCAAACTGACAAAAAGATGTAATATAGTTTCTAAGTTTAGCGGTTTTCGAGGGTGTAAAATGTTTAGCCAAGAATTTTTGTGATAGTTGTCCCCAAGTTCTGATAGATCCAGGTGTTAATGAGTTTAATCAAGCTTTGGCTCTATTCCTTTAATGAAAAAGGAAAAAGTCATCATTAGACACTTTGTCATATTTAAAAGTAGCACAAATCTCAAGAAAACTAGCAAGATATAAGTTAGGATCTTCAATAAGTGTTCCTCCAAACTGATTATTTTGTACCGTTTAAGTTCAAATGAATTAGCAGCAATATCAAAATTTTGAATAATTAAGTGAAGTTCATCTGTTGTTGGATTAGCATAATCTTTTAAAAGTCTTTGTCGATTTTCATTTATTTGATTATCTATGTTATTCTTCATTTTATTCAAAATTTTAATTTCTTTTTTTTTATTTTTTTTAATAGTACGTCTAATTCTAAATCGTAAGGTACTAAACCTTCAGTTCCAATATTTCACATAATCAAATATAATAAGCAAAGAAAAATTTCTTAAAAATACTCTTAAATATATAGTTATATATTTTTGATTTTTTAACTTTTTTTTTGATATTTTGTATTTTGTATATTTTTATCTCTAAATTTCCTAATTTATCAATTATGTTTAATTTACAATTACCTTCCCAGGCAACGGCGCCAAAAACTTGATCCCGAGAAAATATAATTATGTAAAATTTATAAAGTTGACTCTACTTTGCAACGATGTAAAAAATTTGATGTGGTTTTTTATGAATAATAATGTTGAACACTTAAAGTTGGGATTCTACGCAAGTATACGTATCGTTATTAAGTAATATAAGACTTTCTATTTAAGTCCCAAATATCGATCCCACATAAAAGGTTTAAATTTGAAATATAAATTAACTAGGAAATTCACAGAAATTAATTGAAATTATTGTCACTAATTTTGAATGTTTAAGATACTATCAAAGCTAAATTGATTAGTACTAGCATAATTTAAAAGCAGGTTTTAAAATTAATAACTACTAAACTATGTTTATGTGATGAAGTTTCCTAATGTGAAAAAACATCTTTCCCACTATAATGAGATTTTTGTGAAATGAGATAAGATAAAAGGTTTAGATATGTATTGTGCCAAATATGAGAAATTTTAATTCTCTACCTTGATTCCGTGTCATAGAAAATCATTGGTTAACCTTAGGTTTAGTCCCAAAATCCATGGTTAGGCTAGGAAGATACTGGCTCTCACTCCAGAGCTCCCACTTTCCTTCCCCTGAAGGCTGACTCTCACTTTAGTTTTTAAACACTAAGATCGAATTGGAGATTTTTAGTCTGTCACCTTAGAAATCTCTAATCTACACCCAACAAAGTATATTTCCCTATTTATTTGCACTTAACTCCATGAACAAAATACTCTTTCAATGACTTAAATGTGATTCTCACTCTCTTGTAGAACTCATACTTCATTTCTTAGATCATATGTTTCACAACATATTTTAACAATTCAATTGGTCTGATCGAAAGATAAATTAAGAGCAGAGTTGAAAAACCATCATAATTTATTTTAAATTTTAACATTAACACATCCACATTATCTCTTTATTTCACCATATCTCAGAGTAGGGAGAAAGATAAAGGAATCTACTCAGACTTCATGAGAAAGATACAATAAAACACAAATTTCATATATAAAAGAAAGTCCATACAATAATAAAGAAACAACATTTATCTGAAACTCTTTCTCAAAGCAATTCCCTTTGTAGCCTCTCTTAGGAAATGTAAGAAGAAGAAATCTCTCACTTCTCTTCCTCTCCAACACTTCTTAGAGAATAATTCACACTTAAAATCACCATAAAAACTCAAATCTATAGAAACAATAACTAACTAATGATGTGGAATGGCATGGAATGTAGGTTTGTGTAGAGGAAAACTGAAATGAGTGAAGGAATTTGAAATGGTGCAAAGGGGGGGGGGTTTCTAGTCAAATTTCAACCCTAAATAGAGCCTAGGTCGGTTCTCCAATAGGTGCATCCAAAAACTCTTCCAAAAGCATCCAAATTCGTGAAATATTCTATAAACAAGGCTTCCACCGACAGTGGCGCTGTCAGCGCCCATCCTGGCGTCAGAGGCCCATAATTAAATCCCAAGTTTCTGTCAAATGACATTGTCAGCACCTAGTCTGGCGCCGTCGGCGCTGAGTAAATTTTTAAACTCTCCATTTTTGCTCCAAATTCAATCCTTTTTTGCTTCCTTTTTGCTCCAAGTCCTCAAACTCAACAGTCGCAATAAAACATAGAAAACGCCTTCCATTTAAGTACAATATTGCCAAAAATGAGTATAAAATATGTGTTTAAAAATGCATATATTTTTGGTGTATCAACACTCTAACCTTAATCAACTTTTAGGTTAAACTAGAAGGAAAGGGCATTAAATTATGATAATTAATTCACTGAAGTGATTGAAACACAAAAGGTAATTGGGGTAGTAACCCACTCATGATATTTTATAAAAAAGGGCAAAATGATAAATATTTAAATTGTTATGTAGAGGGAGAAATGGAAATATGGATGATCCAAGGACAAGGGGGATGATTTAGAAGATTAATAATTCAATAATTTGGAGCCCCCAATCAACGGTTAAATAAAGTTCTATCCTTTTTTAAAAACTTTTCAAAATTACGTGTTTTCCCCTAAGTCTTAAGAGTCTGATAGTGAGTTAGGTTTAATATAATATCATTTGAGGATTAGTTTAAAGAAGAAAATATAAATGATAGTGAAACATATTAAAACACGAGCTGAAACCCAGTGGAAGGGCAGGGGTGTAAGTTCCCCAAGGCTTTGCAGATGTACCCTCAGGGTTTTGTCACATGGCCCCTGATATAATATCAAGAATTGATAAATGTCTTTACTCATGGGCTAATTAAGACACAAAACACTGAGCACAGTTTAAAACATAGAATATTCCTAATGCAAGTGGGTTGATCAGCTCAACAGTATAAAAAGGCCTAATGAATCAGAGGTATTCTAGGAGGTCTTAACGGTGTATCAAGATTACATTCTAAATAATTTTATAAAATTTTGGATATTCTATAAGAAATTTGGGCTCACTACAAATTGTTGAGAAAAATCATTCTAAACAATATAACAATCACAAACAAAAGAAATGAAATTTGTAAGGACCCACCAAGATATAATTCAGGACCCTTCAAAATAAAGTATGTTGATAACAAATATCCTGCTACCACTTAAACTATAGTAATACCCAATGCTCGGGGGTGTGAGTCTAAAAACTACACTAAGACCCTTCTGACAATTGGGGATATTTAAATATTGCCACGTATGAATCATTAAGCTAGTGTATAAGTTGGAAGTGATGGTGATATGGGTGATGATAAAAAAGACATCTAAGTATGCAAAATAGTGGAATAGTATTATATCTCCTAAACCCAATGATTATGTAGGGGTGTAGGATTGGCATTACTGTCCTCTAACATTTGGAAAAAGGTTGCCCCTACTCTCATCAGCTGCTGATTTTTCTAGCCCAACAGTGTGACTGACTCATGAATTGTTTGATTTACAAAATATGTGAATATATAATATAACATCTTTTCTGATAAAAAGTATATTTTTCCTGTTAAATGAAAAGCTTAAATTGTTTGGATGTACGATAAACTAAAAATTTCTAAGTGTTACTTTTAGCATGTTCATGTGCCAGTCACATAGACTGGGGTGAGGGTTGCCCTCCCTTGATTGCTGGTATCCTTTTACCCTATGTTGGGTCTTGTACACATGAAGTTGATAATTACCTGTGAATGTCCCTTAGGAACTAGCAGGGCTTCGGTCCTGATTCTGAGCATGTCCTTAACTTAAAATCTTATTCCTAGCTTTGATCTTTCATATATGTGCTACTTAACTTTTTATATATACATATGCTCATATTTTTAGTGTATGTTTAATTCTCCATAATACTTGCATGTTTTACTTGTAGTTTTAACTCTTTAGCAATAGGTTTATAGGTGGCATGTACATATTACCACTTTCTTTTTACTATGATTTCTGTTTTACTGCACTATACTGTAAATATTTGTTTGTTTCCACATGCAACATTACTATTTTGTTATCGACTATAATTGTAAGAGAGCCTTATGGTAGAAGACAGTAGGTCATGATGCAATAATAATCAATACTCACCAATTACTCACACACTTCCTAAAACCTAAAACTTTGATTATTGGAAACATATAATAAGTGCTTATGAAGTAAGACGAGGATGTAAGCGGGTGGAGGACAACTATAAATAGAAATTAAGACAAACCTGAAGCAAAGGATGATCCTCAACTAAACTTTCCTTAGACTTAAAAAATAAAAAAATCCTTAAGACTTTGAGGTTGATCGTCGTTCGGTATGACGAATCCTTTCATCTTCCTATTTTGTTTTCATGATTGTATATTTTGTAAGTGTAAGTCCTGATTTTAAACAATAGACATGAGTAAACATTCAATTAACATCATTTCCATAATGTAAAGCCAAACAATATGATAGTTTGGAAAGTCATTGATGTCCCCCTCAAGATTTGTGACATCCCCTACGTCTCGTTACTTTGATCTTCCAAATAACTGTTCCTATTTGGTCCACTCTCACTTGAGTATTTTTATGACCAATCGTGAACACTCAACTTTGAATTCTTGATGACAAAACCTCAAATCATTAATGAGAATTTTCTTAAGTAGTTTCAATCATTTAAGATGTAATTAACGATAGAGGCATGCCCTTATAAGGAATTAAAAACCTAGATAAAATAAACTCTATATAAGCTTTATATTAGATAGGAGAATTGTTAGTCAAAAAATTCACAGACAAAATGGATGTCATGAATTTATTAATTTAAATAGTTGAGCTTACTAATAAGTAATATGCACATCCTCAGGGTGGTCTATTACTTATGGTATTGTGCTCAACTATCTAAACTATTAAATGAATGAGATCTATCTAGTCTCGTGTTTCAAAATTAAGATGTTATTTTCAAAACCAAAAGCATATGTACATTAAATTAAACTATTTTCAAAAAAGTTGACCGACATGAGTTTAAGGGTGAGAGTGGGTAAGATGCCTTTACTGGTCTGGCAATAGGCAAAACCTAACCATTTCTAAGTATAATTTGGTGAGGAACAATGTATGTTTGAGAATTAGTAAGATAATCACTGCTAGATGTAATATGAGATGTTGCCCCTGAATCCAAAATCCAATCCTATCCAAATGATGATTGATTAGACATATAAGCTTGAGGAGCAGGTTAAAATGCGTTATTATTGTGATGCTAACATTGAGTAGCTGAGTGTCCTACTTTAGTACAAATTTGACATGTAATTGGCAATGCAGATTGTCGATCTTCCTTGGAGAACCAAAGAAAGAATTTCCATAAGAGCCTCTAAATGACACTGTGTTTCGATCTCTATTTGAGTTCCCTACTTTATAGAATGAATTACCACATCCTTTAACAACCGAAAAAGCAATTTGAGAGTCACTTGAGGTGGAAAGAGTAAGTCCCTTCATGGCTTCAACAGTAAGAATAATTTCTTCACTACAAAGAAGTGAATAGAAGTCATCCAGATTAATAAGCTTCATATTGATATGAATGGTTGTTTTAAATGTTTGATATGATGAGGGTAAGCCATTAAGATTTTAAAGAAGAATGTCATGCGAATCAAGGGGGAGAGCGGGCTATAGCAATAACATCCACCTTGTTCTTACTTCCATAAAGATATTGAACCATGGATTTATCTGTCATTGAAACATGATGCAAGTCATGTTTAAGTTGTATAATCATAGAATAATTTGAGGATTTCAACCACTTCTCTATAGTTTCCCAGATTTCCATGCAAGAATCAAGGTTGAGAACATAAGGAAGGAGTGAAGGTGAAATAGTGGAGTAAAGAGCTAAAGCTAAGTTTTGATCCACAAGCATCCAAATATTATAGGGCTGGATTAGAAATAAATTCACCATTCTCACCAGTAATTTGGTGAGCAAATTTTAAGCATGACCCATCAAGGTAACCCTCAAATCCATTTGCTTTGAATAGTTTACGTATTTGAGATTGCCAAAGGAGGTGATTATCGGTGAAGAGCTGAATGTTGATGATAAACTTCTTGTTTTTCATCAAAAACTTGAGTTGACAAGGGATTGAGACATTGCTCATCTCAAAAGTTGTCATAGATGAAATTTTAGCTGTTGAATTGATGGAATCTGCCATAGTAGGAAGAGAGGAGATTTATTTTTGAATAATTTCTGGAGTCGCAAGGTATCAATGCTCTGATACCATGAAAAACTGTAGTATTAGAGAAAACAGTGGGAGGAAGAAGGTTGAACAATAGATGTTATACATACTTCTTTCAATTCAAAATAGTCAAGCTGAAAATTCAATATACAATGCACTTTATATAGATGTGAAATATAGGTTTGTTGATCATAACCGAAAGGGACCATTTGTAGAAAACTGTTGCAGAGAAATGGAAGAATCTTACCAATTAATGTAATGAGTGAGTTGTCTCTTTTCCAGAGAACTCTAGAGTGGAAACCAAATATGTCTCTCTCCTCCATACCAGCACCATATGCATACTTATCAATCAGCGAGTCAGTGTGAATGGACAATAGTTTATTTTAACAATTAGCTCATCCTCAAATTTACACTAAAAAAATATGACACTTACTCTGAATGTGAGTTCTTAGGAGATGGGGGATACATGATGTGATGCAAGTAAAATTTCAAAAGAGGAGCAACCCCAGGCTTTGTTTGTAGGTTGTAAAACCTAAAGGATCACTATTGGAGCTAAATGGTAAGGTAATGATTTTCATTTATAGGGAGAAGTGCATGTAATTGGTTTCTTTTCCGGCCTTCTCACTTGTATAAAGAAGAGGTCAAATAGTGGAAAATGGACTTTTTCCCTCTTGAGCTTTCTCACTTCAAAGCAATTTTTCTCTACAATTCCATTGTTCTCATGAAACTTCTTTTTTTCTATTTTTTCTCCCTCTTATTTGAAATTTGGGTGTATGCACACACAATCGGGATTCAACACTCCTCAACCCAAAGTTTGCTTTCAATTTGTGATATTCTCTCTAAGATTACTCAAACCAAATGTTTTTCAATAATTCATATTTATGTTGAAAGAAGTTTGTTGTATTTTCACATCTCATCATATATGGTAATTGTTTTATGAGCATGCTATCTACAAAATAAATGAATTTTTTTGGAGCAATTACTTACATAGTACCTGAAACTTTGTGATTTACAAATCTAGTACCCTCTTTAATCAATTTTTCAAATTCTCATTCAAATATCAAAAGTCATGATAAAACCCAAACTAATATTTTTATTTTAATCAAATTCTCAATATTTTGATCGTGGAATGTGTAAATACATTGGTTCATAGTTCAAAAATATCATGTGGGCGATAGATTTTGTAAATAGAAATGTTTGGGGTGCTATGTATGTAACCATCACTTTTTGNTAAATATAATAAGCAAAGAAAATTTTCTTAAAAATACTCTTAAGTATATAGTTATATATTTTTGGATTTTTTATTTTATAAATTTTTTTGATATTTTGTATTTTGTATATTTCTATCTCTAAATTTTCTAATTTACCAATTCTATTTAATTACCGTTACCTTCCTCGGCAACGACGCCAAAAACTTGATCCCGAGAAAATATAGTTGTGTAAAATTTATAAAGTTGACTCCACTTTGCAACGGTGCCAAAAACTTGATGTGTTATTTTATGAATAATAATGTTAAACACTTAAAGTTGAGATTCTACGCAAGTATATGTATCGTTATCAAGTAATATAAGACTTTCTGTTTAAGTCCTAAACATCGATCCCAGGGGGAAGGTTTAAATTTGAAATAATAAATTAACTTGGAAATTCATAGAAATCAATCAAAATTACTGTCACTAATTTTGAATGTTTAATATACAATTAAGGCTAAATTTATTAGTGCTTGTAGAATTTAAAAGCAGGTTTTAAAATTAATAACTACTAAACTATGTTTATGTGATGAAGTTTCTAAATCCCAAGTTTCTATCAAATGGCGTCGTCGGCACCTAGTCTGGCACCGTCGGCGCTGAGTAAATTTTTAAATTCTCCATTTTTGCTCCAAATTCAATCTTTTTTTGCTTCTTTTTTGCTCCAAGTCTTGAAAATCAACAACCTGCAATAAAACATAGTAAATACCTTCCATCAAAGTGCAATATCGTCAAAAATGAGTATAAAATATGGGTCTAAAAATGCATATATTTTTGGTGTATCAACACTTTAACCTTAACCAACTTTTAGTTTAAACTAGAGGGAAAGGGCATTAAATTATGATGATTAATTCAATGAGGTGATTGAAACACAAAAGGTAATTAGGGTAGTAACCACTCATGATATTTTCTAAAAAAGGGCAAAATGATAAATATTTGAATTGTTATGTACATGGAGAAATGGAAATATGGATGACCCAAGAACAAGGGGAATGATTTAGAAGATTAATAATTCAATAATTTGGATCCCCAATCAACAGTTAAATAAAGTTACCATCCTTTTTTTTTAACTTTTCAAAATTACGTGTTTTCCTCTAAGTCTTAAGAGTCTGATAGTGAGTTAGGTTTAATATAATATTATTTAAGGATTAGTTTAAAGAAGAAAATATAAATGATAATGAATCATCTTAAAACACAATGAGCTGAAACCCAGTGGAAGGGCAAGGGTGTAAGTTCCCCAAGGCTTTGCAGATGTACCCTCAGGGTTTTGTCACATGGCCCCTGCTATAATATCAAGAATTGACAAATGTCTTTACTCATGGGCTAATTAAGACATAAAACACTTAGCACAGTTTAAAACATGAAATATTCCTATTGCAAGTGGGTGGATCAACTCAACAATATAAAAAGGCCAAATGAATAGGGGGTATTCCAGGAGGTCTTAACGGTGTATCAAGATTACATTCTAAATACATTTATAATATTTTGGATATTCTATAATAAATTTGGGCTTACTACAAAGCGTTGAGAAAAATCATTCTAAACAATATAACAATCACAAAAAAAAGAAATGAATTTTATAAGGACCCACCAAGATATAATTCAGGACCCTTCAAAATAAAGTATGTTGATAACAAATATCCTGCTACCACTTAAACAATAGTAATACCTAATGCTCGAGGGGGTGAGTCTGAACACTACACTAAGACCCTTCTAACAATTGGGGACATTTAAATATTGCCACGTATGAATCATTAAGCTTTTGTATAAGTTAGAAGTGATGGTGATAGGGGTGATGATGAAAAAGACATCTAAGTATGTGGGATAGTGGAATAGTATTATATCTCCTAAACGCGATGATTATGTAGGGGTGTAGGAATGACATTACTGTCCTCTAAAATTTGGTAAAAGGTTTCCCCTACTCTCATCGGCTGCTGATTTTTCTAGCCCAACAGTGTGACTGACTCATGAACTGTTTGATTTACAAAATATGTGAATATATAATATAACATATTTTCTGATAAAAATTATAATTTGCCTGTTAAATGAAAAGCTTAAATTATTTAGATGTACAATAATTTAAGAATTTTTTAGTGTTACTTTTGGCATGTTCATGTGTCAGTCACATAGACTGGGATGAGGGTTGCCCTCCCTTGATTGCCTTGTTGGTATCCTTTTACCTTATGTTGGGTCTCGTATACATGAAGTTGATAATTACCTATGAATGTCCCTTAGGAACTAGTCGGGCTTCAGTCCTGATTCTGAGCCTGTCCCTAACTTGAAATCTTATTCCTAGCTTTGATATTTCATATATGTGCTACTTAACTTTTTATATATACATATGCTCATATTTTTAGTGTATGTTAAATTCTCCATAATGCTTGCATGTTTTACTTGTAATTTTCACTCTTTAGCAGCAGGTTTATAGGTGGCATTTACGTATTACCACTTTCTTTTTACTATGATTTCTATTTTACTGCACTTTACTGTAAATATTTGCTTGTTGACACACATGCAACATTACTATTTTGTTACCTACTATAATTGTAAGAGACCTAGAAGGCAGTAGGTCATGACCCAATAATAATCAATAATCACCAATTACTCACACACTTCCTAAAACCTAAAACTATTATTATTGGAAACATATAATAAGTGCTCATGAAGTAATACAAGGATGTAAGCGGGTGGATGACGACTTCAGATAGTAATTAAGTAAAACCTGAACAAAGGATGATCTTCAACTAAACTTTCCTTAGATTAAAGAATAAAATATCCTTAAGACTTTGAGGTTGATCATCGTTCGGTATGACGTAAATTCTTTCATCTTCCTATGTTGTTTTCATGATTGTATATTGTATAAGTGTAAGTCCTAATTTTAAACAACTGACAAGAGTAAACATTCAATTAACATCATTTCTACAATGTAAAGCCAAACAATATGATAACTTGGAAAGTCATTGAGGTCCCCCTGGAGATCTGTGACATCCCCTACTTCTCGTTGCTTTGATCTCCAAAATAACTGTTCTTATTTGGTCCACTCTCACTTGAGTTTTCCTATGACCAATCGTGAACACTCAACATTTAATTCTTGATGACAAAACCTCTAATCATTATTGAGAATTTTCTTAAGTAGTTTCAATCATTTAAGATGTAATTAACGATAGGGGCATGCCCTTATAGGGAATTAAAAACCAGATAATATAAACTCTATATAAACTTTATATTATATAGGAAAATTGTTAATAAAAAAATTCACTGACCAAATGGATGTCATGAATTTATTAATTTAAATAGTTGAGCCTACTAACATGTAATATGCCCATCCTTAGGGTGGTCTATTATTTGTGGTATTGTGTTCAACTATTTAAACTATTAAATGAATGAGATCTATCTAGTCTCATGTTTCAAAATTAAGATGTTATTTTCAAAACCAAAAGCATATGTACATTAAATTAAACTATTTTCAAAAAGGTTGACCGACATGAGTTTAAGGGTGAGAGTGGGTAAGATGCCTTTACCAGTGTGGCAATAGGCAAAACCTACCCATTTTTAAGTATAATTTGGTGAGGACCAGTGTATGGTTGAGAATTAGTAAGATAATCACTGTTAGATGTAATATGAGATGTTGCCCCTGAATCCAAAATCCAATCCTATCCAAATGATGATTGATTAGCCATTTAAGCTTGAGGAGTAGGCTAAAATGCGAGATTAGTGTGATGCTAACATTGAGTTGATAAGTGTCCTACTTTAGCACAAATTTGACATGTAATAGGCACTGCAGATTGTCGACCTCCCTTAGAGAACCAAAGGAAGAATTTCCATAAGAGCCTCTAAATGAAGCTGTATTTCGATCTCTATTTGAGTTCCCTGCCTTTTAGAAAAACTTACCACATCCTTTAACAACCAAAAAAGCAATTTGAGAGTCATTTGAGGTGGATAGAGTAAGTTCCTTCGTGGCTTCAACAGCAAGAATAATTTCTTCACTACAAAGAAGCGAATAGAAGTCATCCAGATTGATAAGCTTCATATTGATACAAATGGTTGTTTTAAATGTTTGATAGGATGAGGGTAAGCCATTAAGATTTTAAAGAAGAATGTCATCCAGATCAAGGGTGAGAGCATGCTGTAGCAATAGCATCCACCTTGTTCTTACTTCCAGAAAGATATTGAACCATGGATTTATCTTTCTGTGAAACATGATGCAAGTCATGCTTAAGTTGTATAATCATAGGCTGATTTGAGGATTTCAACCACTTCTCTATATTTTCCCAAATTTCCATGCAAGAATCAAGGTTGAAAACATAAGGAAGGAGTGAAGGTGAAATAGTGGAGTAAAGAGCTAAAGCTAAGTTTTGATCCACAAGCATCCAAATATTATAGGCTGGATTATAAATAAATTCACCATTCTCACCAATAATTTGGTGAGCAAATTTTAATCATGACCCATCGAGGTAACCCTTAAATCCATTTGCCTTGAATATTTTAAGTATTTGAGATCACCAAAGGAGGTGATTATCGGTGAAGAGCTAAATGTTGATGATAAACTTTTTTTTTGTCATAAAAAACTTGAGTTGATAAGGGATTAAGACATTGCTCATCTGAAAAGTTGTCGTAGATAAAATTTTAGTTGTTGAATTGATGGAATCTGCCATAGTAGGAAGAGAGGAGATTTATTTTTGAATACTTTTTGGAGCTGCGAGGTATCAATGCTCTGATTCCATGAAAAACTACAGTATTAGAGAATATAGAGAGAGGAAGATGGTTGAACAATAGATGTTATACATACTTCTTTCATTTCAGAGTAGTCAAGCTAAAAATTCAATATACAGTGCACTTTATATAGATGTGAAATATAGGCTTGTTGATCATAACTGAAAGGGAACATTTGCAGAAAACCATTGCAGAGAAATGAAAAAATCTTACCAACTAATGTAATGAGTGAGTTGTTTCTTTTCGAGAGCACTGTAGAGTGGAAACCAAATATGTCCCTCTCCTCCATACCAACACCATCTACAGACTTATCAATCAGCAAGTCAGTGTGAATGGACAATAATTTATTTTAACAATTAGCTCATCCCCACATTTACACTAAAAAACATGCCACTTCCTCCGAATGTGAGTTCTTAGGAGATGAGGGATACATGGTCTGATGCAAGTAAAATTTCAAAAGAGGAGCAACCCCAGGCTTTGTTTGTAGGTTGTGAAACCTAAAGAGTCACTATTGGAGCTAAATGGTAAGGTAATGATCTTCATTTCTAGGGACAAGTGCATGTTACTGGTTTCTTTTTCAAATAGTGGAAAATGGACTTTTTCCATCTCGAGCTTTCTCACTTCGAAGCAATTTTTCTCTACAATTCCATTGTTCTCATGAAGCTTCCTCTTTCTATTTTTTCTCTCTCTTATTTGAACCTTGGGTGTATGCACACACAATAGGGATTCAACACTCCTCAACCCAGAATTTGCTATCAATTTGTGATATTCTCTCTATGGTTACTCAAACCAAATATTTTTCAATAATTCATATTTAGGTTGAAAGAAGTCTGTTGTATTTACACATCTCATCATATATGGCAATTGTTTTATGAGCATGAAATCTACAAAATAAATGAATTTTTTTTTGGGCAAATACTTGCATAGTTCCTGAAACTTTGCGATTTACAAATCTAAGTACCCTCTTTAGTCCATTTTTCAAATTCTCATTCAAATATCAAAATTCATGATAAAACCCAAACTAATATTTTTATTTTAATCAAATTCTCAATATTTTGATCGTGGAATGTGTAAATACATTGGTTCATTGTTCAAAAATATCATGTGGGTGATAGATTTTGTAAATAGCATTGTTTGGGGTGCTATGTGTGTAACTATCCCTTTTTTAAATATATTGTCAATGTTATGCTCATTAATTAGAATCATGGTCCTTCATGTAATTATAACCACTTATGTTGGATAAAAGTTGTCTGTTACTAACAC
Organism: Phalaenopsis hybrid cultivar; assembly: GCA_002079205.1. Taxonomy (NCBI): domain Eukaryota; kingdom Viridiplantae; phylum Streptophyta; class Magnoliopsida; order Asparagales; family Orchidaceae; genus Phalaenopsis; species Phalaenopsis hybrid cultivar. The sequence continues at coordinate 118,766 of JXCR01137593.1, read as the reverse complement.
TAGAGTTAGAGTTGAGCCAGTAAGTTGCTCAATCCTAAAGCAAAATAAGTGAGAGTGACTAGGGCTGTAAATGAGCCGAGCTTAAGCGAGCTCAGGCTTGGCTCGTGTTCGGCTCGTTCGAAATAGCTCATGTTCGAAATCGGCTCGTGAACGGTGTGTTCGTGTTCGGCTCGATTTTGAATATTCGTGTTTGTGTTCGGCTTGAAATTGANAGAGTGACTGTGTGTGTGTGTGTGTGTGTGTGTGTGTGTGTGTGTGTGTGAAAGAGAGAGAGAGAGATAAGATTATAATTAAATTTAAGATTATTTTTAGAAACAACAAAATTGATGCAACATAAGAATGTAAACCTGACGCTATAAAAAGAGACTTTACTACAAAGAATTTCCTTTAATAAGATATTCACATTAACTAAGGATTACTTTTGTTAAGAAGAAAATGAAACCTATTTAGAAAAATTTAACTAGATATACATTTTGACAAATTTAACTTTTTGAGACTTTGCTCTTAGATCAATCTACCATAAGCAGTTATGATGGTTTGGATTAGTCATATTTTTTATAATGATGGCTTCTTGATGATAACTTCTTTGTAGATGAAATTTTCATTTCATATACAAATTCATCTTTAGTTGAGAATCCTTTGTAGCATTTCATGTGACTGGCATCATTTTTGTGTTTATTTTCTATGTCAACATATTAATACTTTCTTAACATCATAACAAACTTTTCTGAACATGACTGTAAGAAGATAACTTCCAAGTTATTTCCAAGAAGTTGTCCTTAAAGTCACATTTTTCATAATCTTAGTGATTTGAATACTTTAAGTAACATTTAAGTCTAAAACCTTGTTGACATCTTTCATGAACATGTTGACTTTTTCAAAGTCATTAGTCACTATCCAATTTTTAATGAGATGATGTGTCACTCACTTTTAGCACATGTTAGTTATTGAGAGATATAATATATCAAATCTACATTTTTAACATATTTAATAATGATTTTTCTCAACATTTTTCTTACTCTCCCTTAACTCTTTTGTCTTTCATGTAAAAGGAAAACAGATCAAGAAAAGTATTAGCATGAAGGATAAATTAAAATTTTACCAACCTTGAAAAGCTTATCAAAATGATACATTTAGTTTGGCAGTTGATTTTCCAGCTGAATATTTAGCCAATAAATATTACCAGCCAAAATACAAGCTGAAATATCAACCAATTATTTCTACATTTATAACATCTTGATTTACGAATGGATTTTAGCAAGTAACATAAATTAGTTGATATTCACGTCTATATCACACCCATGCCTAAAAGTCATCATTTTTATTCGTATGCCTAAGTCTTGTAGTGGGCAACCAAAAACTCTCTCCCTCTCTATCTCTCACACATTGGACCTCTTCTCTTGCAAAATCTTTGTTAAGGAAACCCAAGATGTTTTCCCCTTCCTTCATTTGATTTTTTCCTCTTTAGCTTCAACATTTTCCATCTTTGGCATGTTTCTGTTTGAGATTCCTTGATCAATTAAATGTATCAGGAAGAAATCCTCAGTATACAACTTAATTTATGTATTTATATATTGTAACAGCTAAATATGATTTTTGTACATTTTATGCAAGTTAGGGTTATGTATATGAGTTTTTGTTAAGTTTATGCTTGCTCTAAGCTTGAAATTATTTTATTAATCTTAAATTAAATTGTTTGAATAATTTTTGGTATTTTATTACTTTATTTAAGGAGGGATAGGCTGTTGTGGCTTAAGTACTAGTAGGTTTGTAGTGAGCCAAGATGATTCAAGGCCCTACTAATGCTCAACACAATAAGTAGCTTGTGAACAGAGTTTGATGATAAAAAGCAAAGCTCAAGCTAGCCCGACTTGACTCATTATCTTGTGAGCTGACTCATAAAAATTAATTAATATAAAATATACTCAATTATATTAAAATATAAAAAAATTGAACTTTAAATTATTAAAGATATCTAAAAAATGATACCTTATATTTAATATCAGATGATTTTTTATTATTTATCCCTTAATTACTCATTTAATTGATCATTTTATTATAAAACTGACTTGAGTTGATATTAATTTTCCCTTTTAATAATAAAGAAGTAGGCAAATGAGATGGCTCAAACTCATCAAAGTAAGCTCGAGCTCGAGCTCAAAATTATCAATTAATTAATCAAGCTCAAGCTCAAGCTAAGGGTGGATCAAGCTTAACTTGAATCGTTTACAACACTAGTTACATGTATATATTACATTTGAATGTATGTTTCCTGTCAACACAAGATATTATTATAAGTAATTGAAGAGTAACAAAATAAATACTAACAATGAGTTTTGGTATTTACTATGATATCTTTTTTTGTAAGTCAGTTTTATAACCTCCACCAAATCATATCTTATATGATTTTTTCTGACATTAAAACCCATAACATCTACTAGAAGATAAGATGAGCAACATATTAAATCTCTATCATTCAAACACATCAAGTTGAGTCTAGCTTGAGATTAGATAGTTACCCCACTCAAGATGCTCTTGAGCCACTTATCAAAGCAAGAATGAGCCGCCTCACAAATCCACATAAGAAATTTACACCTAAATTTTCATTACTTCATATATGCTACCTTAATTAACTATGATGAAGGCTCCAAAAAATTTTGACCGCTCCTCATTAACTCTCTGCATTTATTTTTGTTTTATTAATTGAGAGAGCTTTGAAGAGTCAAATTTTTAGAAAGCAGATTATATTGTAGATAAAACACTACCCATAGATTTTGCCTTCATTTTGTGATAAATTTTTGATATGGTGTTTGAAGTTTCCCATAGGTTCAAAACCTTATAGTTAATTACCCCTCCCGATAATAGATAGCACTTTCGATAAAGGCTAGTCATTAAAATTTGATTATTCAACATATAACAATAACAAACATATAATATTTTAAATTATAAAATCCATTAATTGGAACTTAAAATGGATGTTAGAAAAATGAAGACAAAACTCGATCCAGATCCCAATGTTTCATCATCCCAGGTCATCGTAGTCTCTGATCTACTTAGTCAGAGGAGGTAATCAACCCAACATGATAGAAGGATTCTTGTCAACACTCATGGGTTGTGTCATCCATGAGATCCTTGTTGATCTAAGGTGGATATTTATCTAAGGGAATAAAATTTAGTTGACATTTGCTAACAGAAGGTTTTGTGCCAATCAATTATACCTTATGATTCACAACTCAAATGGTAGAGAGTCGTTGGGGAACATATGAGCTATAGTCGTGATCAAAATATGATGTTGCCATTTGCAAAAACCACCCAGTTAGAGGGCGCTGGTCGAAACTGCTATTTTGTGGTGTCATTTGGTGCTAGAATCACATGGACCGAGAACTCGGGTCACATCCTTACTAACATTTGATTACTTTGATTATGAATGTATGGATACACTTAATATGACATTAACTCTTTATGAGTTGAAGTCAGTCGAGAATTTGTCACCTTTGAAAAACTATAGCGGAGGTTGAATTTTACTTGTAGCTTTTAGGTGACTGAATTTTGGCTTAAATTTTAGTTGATTATTTTTAAAATCCTATTTTAAAATATTGACCCCTTCTGTTGAAATCTTAGAGCAACATGACCATCATCGGGATACTTGTTAATCTTTGAACCCAGTCGACCCCGTTACACTTACAACGAATCCGTTTTAATAATTGAAATGTTTCCTTTAGTTTTTGGTAATTTAGACTTTTAGGGCTCAAAGATAAACAATTACCCCTGATGAGCCTTACCGACTCCTGTCTTTATTAGGAGAGGGGTCGAGCAAGATGATTTGGATTTGTAAGTTCTAATTTTATTATCTAAACATTTATTTTAAAATTACTAGTTCGGTGGGACATACAACCCTTTCTTATAGATAAGTCAACTCGATTAGCCGACGCAACATTCTCAAACCTAGTGTTTGAACATTCAATACATTGGTTGGAGCACATGCAGACATGATTACATTTCAAATATTTGACCATTTTAGATGACTTGACATATCTTAAGGCAATTTGCATAATTTTACAGCATGAATTGAATCACATGTAAAAGTTGAATTTACATAAATTTGCTCTATTTGAATTAATATATTGATGCATATAGAGGTTCACTTTAAGCCTTATAAAATTCTATCTTTTGTTCTCTTGCAATCATATTGTGAATCTAGTGGCAAAATTAGACATATATTTCTTAGCTTAACTTTTAAGAAGACATTTATATTCCTTAATTAATTTAGCTTTAATTTATGCATTCATATATTGAGTCAATTTGCGAGCCCCTACACTTAGACCCAATCAATCCTTAGACCCAATTTGTAGAATTTGATATTCAATTTAAGTTTAGTCTCTCAATTTGTGATGTTTCATTTTTAATTTAATTTAATACCCCCAAATTTATTTTTTCAAATTGGTGAAACAAATATTTATTTTCATTATTACATATTTATTTGATCATAAAAAATAATCAGATTTGAGACTTTTAATTCATAATTTGTGATTTCCTTTATTTCTATTTTGACATCCTTTTAAATTCTGAATAATTCAACTTTATTAAAACATTTGCAAGATTTAATAATTCAAATTTTAAATTATTTGCATGTCCAGTATCACAAGAAATTTTGGTAGCCTCCTGACATGCGTCAATTTTACTTAATATGACCAAGTTTTTATCATGCATTTTACATGTTTTTAAACTTAGTTGTCATTATTTTATGTTTGTAGAAGGCTATTCATGTTATTTTAAAATAATTTCATTTTACAATCAATTACATATTCTCAAGAGTATGCCAACCCATTCATGGCAAACCTTCACATTCTTGACCCCCCTTACATAGGAGTTTTGATCACCCCTCCTCCAATACCTACAATCCTAACTGGACTACTTACCCATAATCTAATTGGAACATTAATGAAATTAGTGTAGAAAACCAATATTGGGTAAGAACTGAAGCTTACCTTGTAGAAAATTCAAACAGCTGGGGTAGGGATCACCTTTGCCAAACTTAACCTTAGTAGGTCACCTCAAAACCCCAATTTAGGGAGAACAATCTGTCGTTAGAAGAATTGGTAGTAAATTTGAAGAATGATTCAAGTACCTGCACCCAAAGTTGATCGACTTACCCAAGCTTCAATTAGAACAATAATAACCTTATAGTAGACAACCATTAATGGGAGTGCAGCCAGGTCGATCTAGTAGGAAGTTGGGATAACCATGTAGAAAGTAACCCTGTCAAGTTAGATTCTAAACCGCAAGAAGAATAGAATCAAAGATCCAGGAGAGCTGGAATTACCTTTTATGGACCCTAATATGCAAAAAGGAAAAATAATTGGAGAATTATGGATTTAGAAAAAAAAAACTATATGAATGATAATCAGAATCAATCCTCTACAGACCCTCATGATGACTGTTATAGAACCGAGAAGGAAATATTGCAAAAAAAAATTGAAATTTGAGAATTTAGTAGAAAAGAATCAATAAAAGGGTGGACGATTGATCAATGATTACTAAATTAGAATTTTGATCTTGGAGGAAGCCTTTTTCATTAGGCTCAAGACGTTAAATCAAACGCTATCCTAGAAGGCAGCCAAGTGTTATCAGATGTGTTGAGCATGTTTTACTTTTTGTATTTATTTCAAATTTTACTTTGAAATTTGCTTTAATTTTTCATTTGGAGTAGGTTTGAATCTTGTTTTGAGATTCTTACTAGACTGCATTACTTTACCAACTTTTGATATTTTTGCCTACTAAACTCTGATTTGTATTTTTTGAGATTTAAGTGAACCATGTATTTATTCCTTTTAAAAATTCAATTTGGCAACTCCTGTTAGGAATTCTGATTTATTTCAAACTGTTTTATCATAGTCTAGTAAAAAGCAGATAAATATTATTTAGAAAAATTAACTTTAATGAGTTAATAATAAGATTCAGAACTTAACTTCTTTAGATTTTACTTTAAAAAACCCATAGATTATTAAAAATGTATAATTTAAGTGTTAAGTAGCAAACCAAGAATGTTCTTATTTTTAGTTCATTTTAATCATATTAACATTATCTTAAGTTTTAACAAAAAAGAGAAACTAAAAAGTTTGGCGTTAAAATATCAAATGTTGAGTTTCACGACTTAAGAAACACTACCCTTCTCCTTAATTAAAATTAAGAAGAAAATGTGGTCAGTCAGATATTGCAATTCCAAGAGAAAAGAAAGAGAAAAAAGAAAAGGAAAAAAAAGAAAAAAATTAAAAAGAAAACAAGTTTCTGAGAAGAAGCTTGAGATAGGCATAACAATTATAAAAAGAAAAAGAATCAAAAGAGTGTCTAGTAGGACTTAAGTAATAAAACTTTTCATGATTCTTTAATAAAACTCAATTTTAGTTGTCTTCAAAGGAAAGAGTTAAGTAATGTTGAGTTGGTTAAAATCCACTAATGTTGCATTAAAGACATTCAAGGTTAGTTAAAGAGACTTAAATTACAACATATTAATGATCTATAGGATTTTCTTAAGAATAAGAATAAAGAGAATTAAGGAATGGTCAAGTTATTAATTATTAAAGGTAATTATCTACAAAGACATTTAATATACAAGAATTAGAAGCCTATAGATGTATCGATCATCTTCATTAAATCCAACTTGAGTTATGTGATTTAGTAAGGGAAAGTAATATGTAAGTTTGGGGGTGTTGACATGCGTCAATTTTACGTGATTTCGCATGCTTCTTATCATGCATTTTACATACTACTTTACCTTATTTTTCATGATTTTATCCATGTGGAAGGTTTTTTTTACTGTTTTGTAGGTTACAGGTGTTAAACGCACAAAACATAGCAAAAAAAAAAACCGTTTTGTTTGGCATAATCATGCCTAATTTGGGCGTGACCACACCAGAACGAGCATGACCATGCCAGTTTTGGGTGTGACCAAGTCGGAGTCTCGCGTGACTACGCTATCGGACGATTAGAATCAGATTTTGGGCAATTTCTTGCTTATTTTGGACCCATTGATAGAATTTTGGAGCAGTTTAATTCCTCTTCTGGACTTATTGATTGATTTGGAGAGATTGTATGTTTATTTTGGATTCATAATGTAAAAAACCTACTATAAAAATATGTTTATGTCATGATGGAAGTTCTTCTTAGCTCTCTTGGCCTTTTAAGAGGCTTGGAAAAGGAGCGCTGCAACAAAGAAGGCTTGAAGGCTACTAGAGGCGCGTTTGTGAAAGAACTTGAGTGCTCTCTTGAAGGTTATCCTCCCCCTTTGGTTCAAATCTAAAATAGGGGTTTTTCATTTGCTTCGTGAGTTGTGAGAGGTTTCTATAAGAGAGAGGGTTGTTGTCATCAAGGAGCGAACAAGTTCTTGTAAGTCTTTCATGTATTTGTTGCTTGCAATGTATTCCTGCGCTCGTTATGGTTTTATCGGCAATGCGTGGCTAAACTGAAACATGACCAGAATAAGCACAAAATTTTGGGTCGGTTTAGGTTAACGGGTCAAGCTCGGGTTTAGGTTTTAGTTTTCGACTCATTTATTATTCGAGTTGGGTTCGGGTCATTTTCGAGTCGGACCTGAACCCGACCAGCTGACCCGAATTGACACCTCAATCTTATACTTAGTCTATTATTTATTTAATAAGTTAATTTAATATACACTCATTAATTACACCTTATTGATTTTTTTTAAATTTACTATTGCAAGTTTATCTAAATTTGGATCAAAATCAGCCATTTATTTTTATTTAGATGTCTTATATGTAAAGGGAAATTTTATTAATAATGCAAAATGTTACAAAAGATAAAAGAATAACTCTACAAACCCAAAATACATATTTATTTAGATTTCACATACATTATACAATCATACATGAATGTTATTCAATTTAAATAAGCATGACAAATTTAACACTTGCATCTAATACGTCAATTTTTTTGCATGAACAAAAATTCAAATTTTTTTTGCATTAATGGCTAATTATTTCCTTATAACTTCTTCAAATAAGCCCAAATCCCTCCTAGATTCAAAGATTTTGAGCTCAAAACTGCCGCCTATTATTAATTTATTCCCTTGCTTCTAAAGTAAGTTTGGAGCCGAAGTTGTGTTGTTATATTCTCTTGAAAAACTCTCGCCACAAAGAGCTTTCCTTCAACTTTTACGAAAAAACCTCTAGAAAATCTCCTCAGTTAAAGTAATCATCAAGCTATTTTTTTCTAGTGATTGCCTTGTAAAAGCATGAAAAAAATTGGACACAAGGTCTTTGGTTATTTGATTCAGCAAGCCTGTCGACACAATTACAATTTTCTTTCGATTCATGATTTCTCTTTCTTGTAACTTTGTTGGCTATTCAAGACTGCATTGCCTCCACTTTCTAGTTTGGGCATTGACACATACATTATTNACATTTCGAGCTAAAAAAAATGTTTGTGTTCGGCTCGTTAGGCTTAACGGACGAGCCGAACACGAGCTGCTTAACGAGCCAAACACGAGCTGTTCATGAACAAAGAGCCAAATTGACAGCCTTAAGAGTGACTGTGTGTGTGTGTGAGAGAGAAAGAGAGAGAGAGAGACATAAGATTGTTATTATATTTAGATTATTTTTAGAAACAACAAAATTGATGCAACATAAGAAAGTAAACCTGACCCTATAAAAAGAGACATTACTACAAAGAATTTCCTTTAATAAGATATTCACATTAACTAAGGATTACTTTTGTCAAGAAGAAAAATGAAGCCTTTTTAGAAAAATTTTACTATATATATATTTGGACAATTTTAACTTTTTGGGACTTTGCTCTTAGATCATTCTACCATAGGCAGTTATGATGGTTTGGATTAGTCATATTTTTTATAATGATGGCTTCTTGATGATAACTTCTTTGTAGATGAAATTTTCATTTCATACACAAATTCATCTTTAGTTGAGAATCCTTTGTAGCATGAAATTTGACTGGCATCATTTTTGTGTTATTAATTACTTTCTATGTCAACATATTAATACTTTCTTAACATCATAACAAACTTTTCTGAACATGATTGTAAGGAGATAACTTCCTAGTTATTACCAAGAGGTTGTCCTTAAAGTCACATTTTTCATAATCTTAGTGATTTGAAAACTTTAAGTAACATTTTAAGTCTAAAACCTTGTTGATATATTTCATGAACATGTTGACTTTTCCAAATTCATTAGTCACTATCCAATTTTTAATGAGATGATGTGTCACTCAGTTTAGCAGATGTTAGTTATTGTGAGAGAATATATCAAATCTATATTTTTAACATATTTAATAATGATTTTTCTCAACATTTTTCTTACTCTCCCTTGACTCTTTTGTCTTTCATGTAAAAGGAAAACAGATCAATAAAACTATTAGCATGAAGGCAATATTGAAATTCCACCAACCCTGAAAAGCTTATCAAAATGATAAATTTAGTTTGGCAGTTGGTTTACCAGCTGAATATTTAGCCAGTAAATATTACTAGCCAAAATACAGGCTGAAATATCAACCAATTATTTCTACATTTATAACATCTTGATTTACAAACGGATTTTAGCAAGTAACATAAATCAGTTGATATTCACGTCTATATCACACCCATGCCTAAAAGCCATCATTTTTATTCTTATGCCTAAGTCTTGCAGCGGGCAACCAAAAACTCTCTCCCTCTCTATTTATCGCATATGCGACTTCTTCTCTTGCAAGATCTTTGTCAAAGAAACCCAAGATGTTTTCCCCTTCCTTTATTTGATTTTTTTCCTCTTTGGCTTCAACATTTTTCCATCTCTGGCATGTTTTTGCTTGAGATTCCTTGACAAATTAAATGTATCAGGAAGGAATCCCGAGTATACAACTTAATTTGTATGTATTTATATATTGTAACAGCTAAATACGATTTTTGTGCATTTTATGCAAGTTAAGGTTGTGTATATGAGTTTTTGTTAATTTTATGCTTGCTCTAAGCTTTAAATTATTTTATTAATCTTGAATGAATTTGTTTGAATAATTTTTGGTATTTTATTACTTTATTTAAGGAGGGATATGTTGTTGTGGCTAAAGTACTAGTAGGGTTGTTGTGAGCCAAGATGATTCAAGGCCCTACTAATGCTCGACACAATAAGTAGCTTGTGAACAGAGCTTGATGATAAAAAGCCAAGCTCAACCTAGCCCAACTTGACTCATTATCTAGTGAGCTGACTCATAAAAATTAATTAATACAAAATATACTCAATTATATTAAAATATAAAAAATTGAACTTTAAATTATTAAAGATATCTAAAAAATGATACCTTATATTTAATATCAGGTGATTTTTTATTATTTATCCCTTAATTACTTATTTAATTGATCATTTTATTATAAAATTGACTTGAGTTGATATTAATTTTCCCTTTTAATAATAAAGAAGCGGGCCAATGAAACGGCTCAAACTCATCAAAGTAAGCTCGAGCTCGAGCTCAAAATTATCAATTAATTAATCAAGCTCAAGCTCAAGCTCAAGCTAAGGGTGGATCAAGCTTAACTTGAATCATTTACAACACTAGTTACATGCATATTTTACATTTGACGCATGTTTCCTGTCAACACAAGATATTATTATAAGTAATTGAAAAGTAACAAAATAAATACTAACAACGAGTTTTGGTATTTACTATGATATCTTTTTTTTAAGTCAGTTTTATATCCTCCACCAAATCATATCTTATATGATGTTTTCTGACATTAAAACCCATAACATCTACTAGAAGATAAGATGAGCAACATATTGAATCTCTATCATTCAAACACATCAAGTTGAGTCTAGCTTGAGATTAGATTGTTACCCCACTCAAGATGCTCTTGAGCCACTTATCAAAGCAAGAATGAGCCGCCTCACAGATCAACATAGGAAATTTACACCTAAACTTTCATTACTTCATATATGCTACCTTAATTAACTATCATGAAGGCTCCAAAAAATTTTGACCGCTCCCCATTAACTCTTTGCATTTATTTTTGTTTTATTAATTGAGAGAGCTTTGAAGGGTCAAATTTCAGAAAGCTGATTATATTGTAGATAAAACACTACCCAGAGATTTTGCCCTTATTTTGTGATAAATTTTTGATCTGGGGTTTGAAGTTTCCCATTGGTGCAAGCCCTTATAGTTAATTACCCCTCCCGATGTTAGATAACACTTTCGATAAAGGCTAGTCATTAAAATTTGATTATTCAACATATAAGAATAACAAACATATAATATTTTAAATTATAAAATCCATTAATTGGAACTTAAAATGAATGGTGGAAAAATGAAGAGAAAACCCGATCAAGATCCCAATGTTTCGTCATCCCAGGTCATCATAGTCCCTGATCTACTTAGTCAGAGGAGGTAGTCAACCCAAACTGATAGAAGGATTCTTGTCAACACTCATGGGTTGTGTCATCATGAGATCCTTGTAGATCTAAGGTGGTTATTTGTCTACGGTAATAAAATTTAGTTGACATTTGCTAACAAAAGGCTTTGTGTCAATCAATTATACCTTATGATTCACAACTTAAAGGGTAGAGAGTCGTTGAGGAACATACAGGCTGTAGTTATGATCGAAATATGATGTTGTCATTTGCAGAAACCACCCAGTCAGAGGGCGTTGGTCCAAACTGTTATTTTGTGGTGTCATTTGGTGCTGGAATCATGTGAACAGAGAACTCAGGTCACATCCTTACTAACATTTGATTACTTTGATTATGAATGTATGGATACACTTAATATGACATTAACTCTTTATGAGTTGAAGTCAATCGAGAATTTGTCACCTTTGACAAACTATTGCAAAGGTTGAATTTTTCTTGTAGCTTTTAAGTGATTGAATTTTAGCTTAAATTTTAGTTGATTATTTTGAAAATCCTGTTTTCAAATATTGACCCCTTTTGTTGAAATCTTAGAGCAACATGACCATCATCGGGATAATTGTTAATCTTTGAACCTAGTCGACTCCGTTACACTTACAATGGATCAGTTTCAATAATTGAAATGTTTCCTTTAATTTTTGGTAATTTAGACTTTTAGGGCTTAAAGATAAACAATTACTCTTGATGAGTCTTATCGACTCCTGTCTTTATTAGGAGAGGGGTCGGGCGGGATGATTTGGATTTGTAAGTTCTAATTTTATTATATAAACATTTATTTCAAAATTACTATACTCTTCAACTCTAATCCTTGTGAAGAGGAGAATCAAACTAGTTTGGTGGGACTTACAACCCTTTCTTATAGATAAGTCGACCTGATTAGCCGACGCAACATTCTCAAACCTAGTGTTTGAACATTCAATACATTGGTTGGAGCACATGCATACATGATTACATTTCAAATATTTGACCATTTTAGACGACTTTACATATCTTAAGGCAATTAGCATAATCTTAGAGCATGAATTGATCACATGTAAAAGTTGAATTTACATAAATTTCCCCTATTTGAATTAATATATTGATGCATATAGAGGTTCACTTTAAGCCTTAAAAAATACTATTGTTTGTTTGCTTGCAATCATATTGTGAATCTAGTGGCGAAATTAGACATATATATTTCTTAGCTTAACTTTTAAGATGACATTTATATTCTTGAATTAATTTAGCTATAATTTATGCATTAATTTATTGAGTCAATTTGCGAGCCCCTACACTTAGACCCAATCAAGCTTTAGACCCAATTTGTAGAATTTGATATTTAATTTAAGTTTAGTCTCTCAATTTGTGATGTTTCATATTTAATTTAATTTAATACCCCCAAATTTAATTTTTCAAATTGGTGAAACAAATATTTATTTTCATTATTACATATTTATTTGATCATAAAAAAATAATCAGATTTGAGACTTTTAATTCATAATTTGTGGTTTCCTTTATTTCTATTTTGACATCATTTTAAAGTCCGAATAATTCAACTTTATAAAAACATTTGGAAGATTTAATAATTCAAATTTTAAATTATTTGCATGTCCAGTATCACAAGAAATTTTGGCAACCTCCTGACATGCGTCAATTTTACTTAATATCACCAACTTTTTATCATGCATTTTACATGTTTTTAAATTTGTCATTATTTTATGTTTGTAGAAGGCTATTCATGTTATTTTAAAATAATTTCATTTTACCATCAATTACATATTTTCAAGAGTATGCCAACCCATTCATGGCTAACCTTCACATTCTTGTCCCCCCTTACATAGGAGTTTTAATCACCCCTCCTCCAATACCTACAATCCTAACTAGACTACTTACCCATAATCTAATTGGAACATTAATGAAATTAGTGTAGAAAACCAATATTGGGTAAGAACTGAAGCTAACCTTGTAGAAAATTCAAACAACTAGGGTAGGGACCACCTTTGCCAAACTTAACCTTAGGAGGTCACCTCAAAACCCAAATTTAGGGAGAATAATCTGTCGTTAGAAGAATTGGTAGTAAATTTGAAGAATGAATCAAACGCCTACACCCAAAGTTGATCGACTTACCCAAGCTTCAATTAGAACAATAATAACCTTAGAGTAGACAACTATTAATGGGAGTGCAGCCAGGTCGATCTCATATGAAGTTTGGATAACCATGTAGAAAGTAACCCTGTCAAGTTAGATTCTAAGCCACAAGAATTTGAGGAGGATACAATCAGAGATCCAGGAGAGCTGGAATTACCTTTTATGGACCCTAATATGCAAAAAGGAAAAAAAATCGGGAGAATTATGGATTTAGGAAAAAAAACCTATATGAATGATAATCAGAATGAATCCCTTACTGACCCTCATGATGACTGTTATAGAACCGAGAAGGAAATATTGCAAAAAAAAATGAAATTTAAGAATTTAGTAGAAAAGAATCAATAAAAGATTGGATGATTGATTAGTGATTACTAAATTAGAAATTTGATCTTGGAGGAAGCCTTTTTGTTAGGTTCAAGACGTTAAATCAAGCGCTATCCTAGAAGGCAGCCAAGTCTTATCAGATGTGTTGAGCATGTATTACTTCTTGTATTTATTTCAAAATTTACTTTGAAATTTGCTTTAATTTTTCATTTGGAGTAGTTTTGAATCTTGTTTCTCTACCCTATATTGAGATTCTTACTACACTGCGTTATTTTACCAACTTTTGAGATTGTTGCCTACTAAACTTTGATTTGTATTTTTTAAGATTTAAGTGAACCATGTATTTATTCCTTTTAAAAATTCAATTTGGCAACACCTGTTAGGAATTCTGATTTATTTCAGACTGTTTTATCATAATCTAGTAAAAGCAGATAAATATTATTTAGAAAAATAAACTTTAATGAGTTAATAATAAGATTCAGAAATTAACTTCTTCAGATTTACTTTAAAGAACCCATAGATTATTAAAAATGTGCAATTTAAGTGTTAAGTAGAAAACCAAGAATGTTCTTATTTTCAGTTCATTTTAATCATATTAACATTATGTTAAGTTTTAATGAAAAAGAGAACCTAAAAAGTTTGGCATTAAAATATCAAATGTTGAGTTTCACGACTTAAGAAACACCACCCTTCTCCTTAACTAAAATTAAAAAGAAAATGTTGTAAGCCAGATATTGTAATTCCAAGAGAAAAGAAAGATACGAAAAGAAAAAGAAAAAAAAAGAAAAAAATTAAAAAGCAAATAAGTTCCTAAGAAGAAGCTTGAGGTTGGCACAACAATGATTAAAAGAAAAAGAATCAAAAGGGTGTCTAGTAGGACTTAAGTAATAAAACTTTTAATGATTCTTTAATAAAACTCATTTTTAGTTATCTTCAAAGGAAAGAGTTAAGTAATGTTGAGTTGGTTAAAATCCACTAATGTTGCATTAAAGACAATCAAGGTTAGTTAAAGTGACTTAAATTACATCATATTATTGATCTATAGGATTTTCTTAAGAATAAGAATAAAGAGAATTAAGGAATGGTCAAGTTATTAATTATTAAAGATAATTATCTACAAAGACATTTAAACATCTTTATTTGGCTTTGATAGACATATAACAGATTAGAAGCCTATAGATGTATCGATCATCTTCATTAAATCCAACCTGAGTTATGTGATTTAGTTAGGGAAAGTAATATGTAAGTTTGGGGGTATTGACATACGTCAATTTTACATGATTTCACTTGCTTCTTATCATGCATTTTACATACTATTTTACCTTATTTCTCATGATTTTATCCATGTGGAAGGTTTTTTTTTATTGTTTTGTAGGTTACATGTGTTAAACGCACTAAACGGAGTAAAAAAAAAGAAATGTGTAGTTTGGCATAATCATGTCTGATTTGGGTGTGACCACACCAGAACGAGCATGACCATGCCAATTTTGGGTGTGACTAAAGTCGGAGTCTGACGTGAGTACGCTACCGTACGACTAGAATCAGATTTTGGGCAATTTCTTGCTTATTTTGGACCCATTGATAGATTTTTGGAGCGATTTAATTCCTCTTCTGGACTTATTGATTGATTTGGAGAGATTGCATGCTTATTTTGGATTCATATGTAAAAAACCTACGATAAATATATGTTTATGTCATGATGGAAGGTCTTCTTAGCTCTCTTGGCCTTTGAGGCTTGGAAAAGGAGCGCTGCAACAAAGAAGGCTTGAAGGCTACTAGAGGCTGGTTTGTGAAAGAACTTGAGTGCTCTCTTGAAGGTTATCCTCCCCCTTTGGTTGAAATCTAAAATAGGGATTTTTCCTTTGCTTCGTGAGTTGTGAGAGCTTTCTATAAGAGAGAGGGTTGTTTTCATCAAGGAGTGAACAAGTTCTTGTAAGTCTTTCATGTATTTGTTGCTTGCAATGTATTCCTACGCTCGTTATGGTTTTATCTGTGATGCGTGGCTAAACTGAAACATAACCAGAATAAGCACAAAACTTTGGGTCGGTTTAGGTTAACTGGTCAAGCTCGGGTTCATGTTTTAGTTTTCGATTCATTTATTATTCGGGTTGGGTTCGGGTTGATCCTATTTGGGTCGGGTCATTTTCGGGTCGGACTTGAACCCGACCAACTGACCCGAATTGACACCCCTATCTTATACATAGTCTATTATTTATTTAATAAGTTAATTTAATATACACATTAATTACTCCTTATTGATTTTTTTTTAATTTACTATTGTAAGTTTATCTAAATTTGGATCAAAATCAGCCATTTATGTTTATTTAGATGTCTTATATGTAAAGGGGAATTTTATTAATAATGCAAAATGTTACAAAAGACAAAAGAATAACTCTACAAACCCAAAATACATACTTATTTAGATTTCACATACATTATATAATCATACATGAATGTTATTCAATTTAAATAAGCACGACAAATTTAACACTTGCATCTAATACGTCAATTTTTTTGCATGGACAAAAATTCAAAATTTTTTTGCATTAATGGCTAATTATTTTCTTATAACTTTTTCAAATAAGCCCAAATCCCTCCTAGATTCAAAGATTTTAAGCTCAAAACTGCCTCCTATTATTAATTTATCTCCTTGCTTCTAAAGTAAGTTTGGAAAACAATTAGAATTAACCCATTAAGCACTCAAAAAGTGAGCCGAAGTTGTGTTGTTATATTCTCTTGAAAAACTCTCGCCACACAGAACTTTCCTCCAACTTCTAAAAAAAAAACCTCTAGAAAATCTCCTCTCAGTTAAAAGTAATCATCAAGCTATTTTTTTTCTCGTGAATGCCTTGCAAAAGCATGAAAAAAATTGGTGGACATAAGGTCTTTGGTTATTTGATTCGGCAAGCCTTCAAACACAACTACAATTTTCTTTTGATTCATGATTTCTCTTTCTTGTAACTTTGTTGGTTATTCAAGACTGCATTGCCTCCACTTTCTAGTTTGGGCATTGACACATACACTATGGAATGAAAAACACTTCTGAAAACAAATTCTTGGCATGAAGCACTTCAAGTTGCACGCACACTGACTACATTGCTACCTTCATCAAAGATTTTAAACAATCACCACCCCTGAAAACACCACGCATCACGAAATATCACAAATAAGTTAATAATATTTAATTCCAAAACCCAACCAATAATTAGCCAAATAACAAAAAAAAACCAGCAGTATCATTAATGAATGATGCCACCTAGATAGACCAGTGAATCCCACCATGCAAATTCCCATGGCGCCTACCATGATCAAGTTCCATATTGTGTGTGCCAGCATGGAAGCCGGACTGTTCAAGCTCACGGGCGAACTGTGAGCGGTCAAGTTCCATGACATTACGAACTGGATATGATCTGCTACTGCTACTGCCGCTGCCACCACTTTCGCTACCATAATGGTCTTTGATGCTCCATGAATTGGCATTCATGTAGCCATTCAAAATAGTGGTTTGTGGGATTTGAGGTCTATTGAAGCAGGAAGCTGCTTGGGTTCTGGCAGGGAAGGTTGCGCCCCATGTCTGGGATGACAGAAGAGAGAGAGCACAGCTAGACTCTGAGACTCCTGTGAAGTACTCTTCACCTTGTAGAACCTCCCCCAATGAAGAGAAGAGGGCTCTCCCTGGAGACCATGGTGGCATGGAAACTTGGGTGCTGCTGAAGTCTTCCTGCCATTGATGGTCTATTGCAGCTCGACTATTTCCACAAATCCCACAACTGATTTCTGGCCGGACACCTTTGATCGACTCCCCCAGGAATTTAGAGAATCCCAAGTCCAAGGCAGAGCAACTTGCTTTGCTATTATCGCCTGTATCATATCAGAATGCAACAAAGATTACAAGTAATTTTGTGCTGATGTAAAACTAGGAGAAATTAATACATTCTGGTGAGCTGCGTCCAGATTAGGTGCGGATGATGATTTTTTTTATAGTATTGGTGGTACTTATGGTAGTATGGGTGGTATTGTGACGTAATAAACCACAATACCATCAATATTACCATGAATACCATACAACTTACCATATGTTATTCGCGAGTCTTACCATGTAAGAATGATAAAATCTGCCCTTTGCGTGATAGCAAGGGTGCAGCTGGCGGCTTCCTACGACGCTCATTATGGCCTGCAAGCTTTCTGCGACAGCTACGCTTCCCATGATCGAATTCTGGTAACTGATGGAATCTATTTTTGATAAAGTATGGAGTAAGATGGATGTAGCTCTACACAATCTAATGCAAGGAGATAGAATTTTAAAGAAAATAAATAAAAAGTAAAAAATATTTTGGATACAAAAATTTTAACGATCGATAGTGTGAAATAATTTTATAATATAATAAATATTTATTCTCTAATTTACTGCATGTGATGCCTTACATAATTATTATAATATATTTAGTTAATATCTCTAATTCATTACATTATTTAAGAATAAAAAATAGGAATAATTGTATATAGACCACCCTAAAAATTGATATTTACGAGTTAATCAGGTGATTTTTTTGAACTACCGAACTGATGTATTTACGTGTGTCACCATCAAGCTCTTGAGAATTTGATAAAAAATGAAAAGAATAGGTTGGGGTTTTTCCATGAATTTGAATATTTGAGTGAGAAATTGAAAAATGAATGGAAGAGTGTAGTTGATTTGTAAATAGCATGTTTTGGGTGGACTGCATGTAATAGCCCCTAAAAAATAATGTGTTTCAAATTATGGAACAATTTAAAACTACTTCAAACCTTCTCATAATTAGTTAGGAGAGGAGATGATTGATTAATAATACATATCTTTTAGACTACATTATATGGTAAATATGCATGACTTTGATTTTTTGGTTTTACATTTTAACAGAAACAAAAAAGAGCACATTTGAGAACCATGTTTTGAAATTCGAGCTCTTGTAACTAGATTTCAAAATTTATGAACATTCGCTTTTCATCTTTTAAATATCAAAATAAAAATAAAAATTATTATAACTTTATGTAATTAGGAACAAAATAAAAATAAAAAGTATCAAACCGACTGCCAACCTACAAACATAACCATGCCAAAGGAAAAAATAAAATATGTTGAATCCAGTCCATTGTTTCACAATCCGACATTTTATCCCCAACTAACAGGGTCATTTCAGTACCTCGCCGCACCGGACCTGATATCTCCTATGCAGTTTATCACTTGTGCCAACACATAAATATGCCAACAGAAGAGCATTTTGCCTATCGCACCCTTCTTCTTCACTCCCTAAAGGGCACTATTATTTGGCTTGCAAATAATCCTGGGAACCTACAATTGCACTCATATGCGGATGCGAATTGGGCTGGAGATCATGTCGATAGGAGCTCCACATCAGGAGTATGTTCCATTCTTGGTGACACATTTATCTTCTGGATAGTTAAGAAATCGTTGACTGTTGCTATGTCCTTCTGTGAAGCTATATATCGGGCCTTAGCCACTGCCACCACCAATATTATTTGATCACGAAAACTCCTAGAAGAATTTGACATGTCTCCATGTGGACCTACACCACTATATTGTGACAATATATTTGCGATCTCCCTTACTAAGAATCTAATCTTTCACGCGAGTAAGGACTAAACATATTGAGATATATCATCATTTTCTTCATGATCATATCAACGCCAATACCATTATACTACATTACATACCATTGAAGGACCAAACAACAGATATATTCACAAAGACTAATTCCAGTTGCTTAGACTCAAGCTGATGGTTCTACCAAGACCCCTCAGCTTGGCGGGGGGTATTAACCACAAAACCACTGCCAGTGGTCCCAACTCAAGCACCACGCCTCATGTCTGAAAGTGGTTATGCATAGCTGTCCCTTTTACGAGTCTTATTCACATCATCCTCTGTACATACTGTTAAGGAAGAATTACTTCGACACGATATTTGTGAAATAGCTCTAAGGTAAGAGAGCTAAGCTTCCTTCCCATCTTCCTCTCTAGTCTTTACTTTCTATTATTATCAGTGAGTAATTTTTGAATGCCTTGAAACCACCTAACATTGGATAATATATAAATAAATTGTTACTCATCAAAAGAGTGTTTATTTGATCAATTGCTTCCTAATAGGATATGACAACAAATAATGTAGCAAAGTCGATGATTAGATATTTTCCTAGAACAACCATGCTGCAGTCTAAGAAAATTTGCATATGATGATATCCCTCGACCTTAATATCAATACATGAATCAAGTGATGAGAATAGTAAACATTGGGATAAGCATGAGATCTATAACCCAAATTAATTCCCCTTGATACCCTTACTTTAGAGCATAGTTTAACATAAAAAAAAAAAAATTGAAAATACAAGATTCATTCCATCCTTTTCATCTTCCCTATATGTTTACGCAATATTCCTAATACAAAGATCTCCAAAGAATTAATGTCTCTAAATGAGACCCTTCAACAATTAAAAAAGAAAAGTCTTTACAAAAGCCCAAACATTAATAGATATTACTTTTCCTTTACTTTCTACAAGGCTTCATCACACCACCCCCATTTGAATCTTGCATCCTTTATAGAGTTGCACTACCATATGAAAGTTGGAACTTTGTTTTGTTTGGATATTTGCCCTCCATTAAAATGGTTCTTATTGTTGGGAGGAAGGACCTATCGTTGAAATGATAGCAATGCACAATCATGCCATAAAACAAATATTAAGAGCAATCATGTCTTAAAGGTGAATTTAGAAACAACCTCTTTCATGAATGTCCTAAAAATGTGATACAATTTGTCGTAGAAATTGATAAATATTTTCGTAGGAATTAGGGTAAACAGAAAATCTTATTGCAAAAATTCAAACAACTCACACAAATATAAAAGAAAAGTACTTACAATTCGAGAGGAAGGCTATCTCTCTCACTTCCTAAAATTCGAGAGGTAGGAAATCTCTCCCGACCCTACAACTAAGATGCACAACTCAATGTCATGCATAAACCTAATCCTAGACATAACAAGTATATTTATACCCAACAATAATAATAATACGAGACTAAATTGTCCTTAGATGTACAAAATACAAATTTTTCTTTAGAATAGGCGCCCCGTAACAATATTTTCCCCACAAAAGACACATTGTCCTCAAGGCGAGAAAAAAATGAGTATTCCTCCTCCCCCATAGTTTTCTCGATTTCTTCATTCTCTGCTTCCCCCTCTTGTACTATGAGAACTTGTAATCTTCAATCCTTGCAAAGGTGTCCTCCTGGGGTAAACTTACCATCAAACTAAAAACAAAACAAATTGGCTCGTTTTTCCTGAATCTCTGTCCCTTTAAGGAACTTGAGTGTTGTTTCGGCTGTGGCTCATTATTTGTGTCTCATGCAGCTTCCCTCTGGACTTCCACTATCCGAGTATTTGACTTCATCATGGTTATAGCAGTTCTGTACAATGCTCCATCTGTGTTGCTACTATTGGCTTTCTTCATCTAGTCTTGCCTTCAACTATCTGGGCTAGCTCTATCATCTCCCTTAATTCACGTGGTCTTAGTAGTCGGAGTGCTACCCGTATGTCGGGCTTTAAGCCCTTCATGAAATTCCCGTCCAGTCTTGCTTCAAAAATCTCTCACAGTCATCCCAGAAATAGTTCAAATCTTTCCCTATATCCTATGACCGTCTCCTCCTGAGTCAAGACATAAATTGCTCTTGTAGGTTTCCTTCTCGAATGGGTCGGAAATGGGAAATTCTAATTGCAATAATCAAAACAACTCACATGATTACAAAAGATAAGCACCTACAGTTTGAGAGGTAGGAGAGCTCTTCCACTTGCTATAATTCAAGAGGTCGGAAATCTCTCCCAAACCCTAGACCTAAGATTTCAATCTCGTACATAAACCTAACCCTAGACATAATAAACATATATATACCCAACATAATAATAATAAAAGAATAAATTACCTTTAAACGTAGAAAAGACAAATTTTCCCTTAGGCTAGGTGCCCTCGTAAAAAAATGCTCCTCGCACAAAAGGCCATAATATGGTAGAGTGCATATCCTTCACAACAAAAGTGAACACAAAAGTTGGTGATTACAACTTCCTCTCTAACAATCAAAAGTCATGAAAATAAACTTCCAGTACATTGACAATATTAGAGCTATCATTGATATCAACACTAATATTAGATGACAAAAATTATATATAGTATACATGCCTGATAATTAAAACTAATCCAAAGTATTCACTAACCCAGCTGAATTAGGTGGCATTTGATGCCACATACGATCTCATCAATCTAGTTTTAGAATTGAATTACTAGGAGAGGTTATTTTAGTCTTAGATGTGGAATTACATTGCCAGAAATAGTTCAAATCTCTCCCTATATCCTATGACCGTCTCCTTCTGAGTCAAGTCAAGACATAAATTGTTTTTGTAGGTCTCCTTCTCGAATGGGTCGGAAATGGGAAATTCTAATTGCAATAATCCAAACAACTCACATAGATACAAAAGATAAGCACCTACAGTTTGAGAGGTAGGGAGCTCTTCCATTTGCTACAATTCAAGAGGTCGGAAATCTCTCCCAAACCCTAGACCTAAGATTTCAATCTCGTACATAAACCTAAAGCATATTTATACCCAACAATAATAATAGTAATAAAAGACTAAATTTCCCTTAAACGTAGAAAAGATAAATTTGCCCTTAGGCTAGGTGCCCTCATAAAAAAAATGGTCCTCGCACAAAAGCCCATAATATGGTAGAGTGCATATCCTTCACAACAAAAGTGAACACAAAAGTTGGTGATTACAACTTCCTCTCTAACAATCAAAAGTCATGACAATAAACTTCCAATACATTGACTATATTAGAGCGATCATTGATATCAACACTAATATTAGATGACATAAATTATATATAGTATACATGCCTGAAAATTAAAACTACTCCAAAGTTTTCACTAACCCAGCTGAATTAGGTGGCATTTGATGCCACATAGGATCTCATCAATCTAGTTTTAGAATTGAAATACTAGGAGAGGTAATTTTAGTCTTAGATGTGGAATCACATTGCCACTACACATACAAATGAAATGGTGGCAAAGCGTTCAATGGAGCCATTGTAGAAGAAGCCTAGGTTCAGACCTATGTTAATGGAATAAAGTAGATAATATACTTGTATTTAAGGTGTGCAAACCCCAAGTTATTATTGAACACTAGGATGACAATCAATTGTGCATGCCAGTGGATACCAAACAAGTCATTACAACTATGTAGTTTGTAGCAATAAATCAAAAAACATATATAAGTATCAATTTAATAGTGTCTAAGAAGAACTAGACTACGATTATAATCACTGCAATCTAGAATATTTGATTCAATTCAACACGACATTTGGGGTTTGTATGGCTGGTACTATAATTATTTTGCAAGATTAAGTCATTGAATGAAGTACAAATACTTTCATCCTTAGGCATCTTTTTATAACAAAAATCTTTTTGGGGATTTGTCCTATGAATGAAAGATCTTGTATATTTATTATCTTAAAAATCTTGCTCATATGCTTCCTTCAAGCTTTTAAGATAATGAGGAAGACATTTGAGAGATTTGAGATGTTTAGTTTTAATCATTTCCCATAGCTTGTTTACTAGTCTCTTTGTGTACACATACTTAATTGCAAGGCTTAAACTAATTGTCTATTTGGGGCAGCTGCAACTTATTGAATAATCTGCTGATAACCTGATTGAAAATAATTTGTCGATAAATTAGGTGCGGTGACTACTACAAATTTTTATTTTTTGGAAAAGTCAGAACGCAGCTAGAAAGCTGCAACCGCACCTAGACAGGTCAGGTGCCTAGGTGCGCAGTTATGAAAACAGCTAAACGCAGCTATGAAAATAAAAATAATTAACTTTTTATTTTTTGGAAAAGTCAGAACGCAGCTAAACGCTGTTTTCAGTGTTTTGAAAACATATAAGCTGTCAAAACGCAGTTTACCCAAACAGGTCAGGTGCCTTTTCAAAATGTCACATCACCAAATAAGCTGCCCCAAACGGACCCTAAGAAAATTGCAAATATAACATTCATGTTTTATCCTAGGCTCATATTGGTCATGTAATAGCTTATTTAACCAATAACAGGTTCAATCAACTTCACAAAATTATCTTATGCCAGAAAAAGTAGAATTTAAACAAGTGATCATCTTTATCTTTGAATCGTGAAGTTATAGTTTTATTGAAATGTCTGATTTGCTTCTATAAGCACTAATGTATTTGAAATCACCTTTAATTTTATCTAGATGATTAAATATAAAAAATAACTAAATTCTTAAAACCATAAATAAATAAATCCCTGAAGTGTATCTTATTTCAAGAATTATGAATATTTAAAAATAAAATGAGTGTTTTGATCTTTTTAATAATTTGGTTGAATTAAGAATAATTTAAAAAATAAATAAATAGGGGGTTTGGAACGCCCTGAAATGTAACTTTTTATAAATTCAGCATTTGCCAAGATTGAGTGAATACCAAATGCCAATAAAACTACACGCCTCACCTTCCTTGCCCAAAAATAGGCTTACAATTCAAACCATCACCACTCTTGGATGCCTTCAACCACCACCACTTACCCACTTGGATCAAAGCCACTAGACCTTGGCATCTGACTACTATTACTGACGATCTTTTTCACCACCATCAACCAAATTGTATAAATATTTTGATGTGCTTGATCTACATCTAAGGAAACAATTCATTAATTTCTAAAATGTATATATTCTAATCACACTATATTTTTAAAAACATCCAACTAAATTTTATATCAAACACTGTAAGCGTAGACTCGTGAATCAAGCTTTAGATGGATTTGAAAGCCAAGTTTAAGATGGACATATCTAACCAAGCTTGATAAGGACTAGCCAAATAAGTTTTAGGGAAGTTCCCTAGATAGTTTTCAAGTAGACATCCTTGATATAATTGGCGTGGTGATCGGTGCTAGCAGACGCGACCTAGTGCTTACCATACTTCAACATCGTCTTCACGAAGCAGCCACAACTGGAAAGGCAACGACGCGATTGCAACTCACTAGGAAGTCAACGGATGGACTGCAACTCACTGGGAATGCAATGAAGGGATCACGGTTCTCTATAAAGGCCACGACGTGATTGCTGCTTACTGGAAAGGCGACAAAGGGACCACAACTTGCCTGCGAAACGGGGCTTGCTAGGCAGGCAACCAACGCGGCTTGAACCATTCATTGTGACAGAACTGAGTA
Organism: Phalaenopsis hybrid cultivar; assembly: GCA_002079205.1. Lineage (NCBI taxonomy): Eukaryota > Viridiplantae > Streptophyta > Magnoliopsida > Asparagales > Orchidaceae > Phalaenopsis > Phalaenopsis hybrid cultivar. The sequence continues at coordinate 93,635 of JXCR01137593.1, read as the reverse complement.
AGGTCTAGCAAAATAAGTTTTAGGGAAGCTCCCTAGCTAGTTTTCAAGTAGACATCCTTGATATAATTGGCGTGGTGATCGGTGCTAGCAGACGCGACCTAGTGCTTACCATACTTCAACATCGTCATCACGAAGCAACCACAACTGGAAAGGCAATGACGCGATTGCAACTCACTAGGAAGTCAACGGATGGACTGCAACTCACTGGGAATGCAACGAAGGGATCACGATTCTCTATAAAGGCCACGACGTGATTGCTGCTTACTGGAAAGGCGACAAAGGGACCACGACTTGCCTGCAAAACGGGGCTTGCTAGGCAGGCAACCAACGCGGCTTGAACTATTCATTGTGACAGAACTGAGTAAGGTGTGCGATAAGGGAAAGAAGCGCGAAGAAGCGCAGACGGAGAAGACGAAGTGGAGAAAGAGCTTTGTATTGTTTTTCTATGCGACTCCACCAAGAGAGCGGCAGACAGTTTGAACTGGCATGAATAGAGGCGTACAATCAATTCTGTCGTGGCAAGTGATCAACTGAGTCTTATGAAAGAAGTAGACGAAGCTTCGGTTGGAGTGTGTCAAGCGAGAAAAATGACTACGACTTCATGCAGAAGAGTAAAAGAAGGGGCGTGAGACTTTTGTAGCTCTTGAGTCGCACAAAAGAGTAGTGACGGCAAGGCAACCCGTGGATTGTGAATTGAACTTAATCGCAATTGCAGCAAGCTGAGAAGTTGAAGATGCACTTGGACGTGCCCTTGGACTGAACCCACAACATCTTCTGCTACTGGATAGGTGTAGAGTGGCTCAAGCAGCTCGATGCAGGGTTAGGGTACAATGTGCGTGAAATTAGGAGTAGAGAATTTTGGCTTTGCATGAGTGAGAGACCAACAAAGGCTGAGAAATAGTTAATTTGATGATACAGGAGGTAAGCAGCATGAGGCTACACTCTGTGCCGAGTGGATTTCCAAGTAATCAATCAACTTTGGCTGCATTCAGCTCAGGTATGACAGGTACTCAAGGGGAGACCTTCAAGTGCGATAACTGTAGAGAAGTTGGAGACCTGAGCAAAGCTTATCCAAAGCCACCCGAGATGAGGAAGCAAAGAGCGGTTTGTGATGTCACTGAGGATGCATCCACCTTATTATCATTCAAAGAGAACACTGCTAGTTATGCCCACTCAAACAATGGTGCATGTGATATACGTGCTCTTACTTCTATATCGACTACAAGTTCACAAAAATGAATAATAATTTCTGGTGCATCTCGACATGTGACAGGTGTCGCCAGTGAGTTCTATTCTCATACTCACCTAGCAATTCCAGAGAGCATTCAAACCACTGATGGGACAACACGTCTGGTTGGTAGGGGTATAGATGCACCTTTTATCCATTAGTGTCATTATACTCTAACTAAAATGTGTTATTTCATTTGATATTTCAAAAATAAACTTTCAAGAGGAGGAGACTGGGCAAAAACTTAGGACTTATACGTGGTATAGTGGGCTCTAGTACTTGGACAGAGAGAAGAATGACTCAACCTTGGGATCTATGGTTGAGAATTCCAGAGCAGGAGGATCTGAGAGGAGTGCAGAGGATGTATTGCTGCTACATCATAGAAGCATAAAACACTCTTCATTTAGTCTATTGAGTCATTTGTATCCATCCTTAAATGAAAAGATAGATAAACAAAAACTTGTGTGTGATGCTTGCAAGCTTGGCAAGCACACTAGGAGCTCCTATGTTAGTTCTGGTAAAGGAGTTCTTATGTTTTTGATTTAGAACATTCAAATGTATGGGGGTCTTGTTCTACAACTTTGATGGATGATTACAGATATTTCATAATTTTCAATAATTATTTTTTTCTCATGTACTTGATTATATCTGATGAGAAATAAAAATGATGTGTTTGCCAGCTTTAAAGTCTTTCACAAGGCAATTCAGACTCAATACGGTGCTGTAATGAAGGTATTGAGATTCGATAATAGGACAGAGTATACCAACAAAGCACTTAGGGAATACTTATCAGTCTAATGGATACATCTAATCACATGTTCATACACACCAACACAAAATGGAGTAGAAGAGAGAAAGAATAGACAAAGTCTAGAGGTAGCTCAAAACATGATGAGGAAGAATGTTCTAAAGCACTAGTGGGGACAGTACTTTTGACAACAACTCAATTGATCAATAGAATGCCCTGCATAATGTTGGATTGAAAGTCTCATTGTCAGATGTTCAAAAGAAATAATTAGCGGGATCCTCCCATTCAAGATTTTTGGCTATGTATGTTTTATGAAGGACAACAGACCATCAATAGGGAGTTGGATCCTAGAGCTGTGAAGTATATTTTTGCGGGTTATTCTACTACCAAGAAGGGATATCGTATTACAACCTGGAGGTGACCTCGCCATTTGGTGACTTGTCAGATACTGGAGGTATGAGGCATGAGGGTCGAGTATTGATGGTCAGAAATTGGTACATGTAAGAACAATGCCTTATCCCATTGTGTGGGAAGGATCAGTTAAGTGTCCAAATATGAGGAAAATGAGCCCGTAGGAAGCTAAGAGTGTATAAAGGAGGTAGAATTAGAAGACAGTGTCTGCCGTGCCACTCGTGCCTCAAGTCTCTTGTCTCAGTTTACTCTGACTTCTGAGACACCTATACATTCCACTTCTGAATCTGAATACTCGACAAATATGACTCTTCTCCATACTCACATTACCATGGCTTTAAAGAGGAACTCTCACAACAATATGGATCGCTCTCTCGATTATTGTTCTCCTGATTATTTTGGTTTCTCACATGCAATTACTCAATTTATCTCATACTCTTAACATATTGCATGTAAATAGAGCATTCATTGCATCTTTAGACATTGTCTTTATACCCGAGTGTTGACAGGTAGCTATGGAGAATTGATCCCCGATAACTGCTTATATGCAACAGTATAACAATAATTTTGATTATATTTTTCACTTATATTTCCTTATTTCGCAACAAAATAAAAAACTTGATCATGAAGAAAAATAAGAATTTAACTTTTAATTTATATTGGGATAGTACGCAAGTATACGTATTGTTATTAAGTAATATAAGACTTTTTAATTAAGACCTAAATATCAAACCCAAAGGGAAGATATGCAATATGCACTTTTTGGAAAACTTTCTATTTTTAAAAAGAAAATTATTTAAACTAAAGACGTTTTCGCAGTAAAGAAAGTTTAAATATTTTTGGTAATTTTAATATTTTGACAAAAATAGAACAAACTTAAAAATATAACTTGAGTTTTTGTAGAAAAAAACACTAAATATGAAAATATCTTTTTCCTTATCATGAATCAATAATAAGTATATGAAGACTGTTGTGAATGTATGCGTATTGTGTTGTGTCAAATAGCAATAATATGCTTTATCTTTATTAGAGATGCTATAAAGAACATTTGCTAATTTAAAGTTTGAATAGTTCTGAAAGCCGACTAGGTAGGGAAGATACTATCTCTCACTCTAGAGTTCTCTCGATTCCCTCCACCTGGGGGCTAACATCTTATATCAGAACCTAAAACAATAAACCAAGTTAGGGGTTTTAACCTGTCACTTTAAAGTCCTCTAACTGTACATCCTTCAATGAACATTTTCCTATTTGGTTGCACTCAATCATATGAAATGCATTCCCATTCATACAACCTCATGTGATTCTTTTCAATTGTTGACTGAGACAATACCATCCCGATTTTTACATGTTCTCACAATAAATTTTAACATCTGGATTGGACAAATGAAAAAATAAATGAAGTGCATGGATTTAAATCATCACAACTTCTTCCATCATTAAAGATCAATACTCTCTACGAAGTACATGGATTTAAATCATCACAACTTCTTTCAACATTAAAGATCAATACTCTCCACAATTTCCATCCAACACTTAATTACTTATCATTTTAAGAAGAAAGATAAAGAAAACTACTCAAAATCCATGGAGAAAACAAAACCACACTTTAATTTAAAAGTAGAAATCATTGTCAAACCAACAACAAGTTTCAATTAAAACCAAAAGTGGTCTAAAACAAAAGATAAAAATTTATCTCAATTTCTCCACCAAACTCTTGAAGTTCTTTTGAATCTCTTCTTTTTTACAACACTCTCAATATAAAACTAAAATAAAAAAAAATAAATATGTGGTGCCTGAAAATCTTTCCCATTAACTCCCCAATTTTAGAACTTTCAAAACTTTCTCAGTACTTTTAAGACCTCTTTCAAAGTCTCAATCTTCTTTCTTTTATAATTCTTCAAAAGGTGTCTTAGTATCTCTTCAAAATGTGTCTTGATTCGATGTATTTCCCCAAGAGATCATCCTTTCGCAATAATTTTCATCCATGGTTGGTTGTAATCACCTATTAAGCTAATAGGTGCCTCAAAAACCTCTTTAATATTCGTAAAAATTGAATTTACTCGTCTAATAACTGTCACTGGCGCTTAAGGGCGGGGCCTCTGGTGCTTAGGTGCAGCCTTCTCTGTTTACCCAGCGCTTAAGCGCTGAATCTGGCTCTTAAGTGCCAAAACACTTTTGCATATTTTTCACCTATTTGCTCCAAACTTGATCCTTTTTCACTCTTTTAAGCATTTTTCACCTTTTTACCTGTACTTGAAAGAAAAACACAAAAATACTTTCCTTTAAAGCGCAATACCTTCCATTAAAGCACAATATCTCAAAAAAAAAGATATAAAAATGTATTTAAAAATAATATATATTATAAGCATATCAAAATCCCCCAAACTTAAAATGTTACTTGTCCTCAAGTGACACTTCAATCTTTAAAAACTAAATATGTATGATATGTATATGAGTTTCTTTAGGAGTTACTAAAATTTAAATTTAGAAATATAATAGTCCAATTTAGAAAAAATATTCAGTAAGTGAGACCAACTTAATGTTTAGAAATTTTTAATGTTAAGAAAGATGAAAATATAAGTTCATATCTAATTCAGAAATATTGCAAGTCTTCAAAATTTAGAATTTAGTTCTTTTATTATCTCCACTTAAAAATTTTTATTAATAATAATTTTACTTACTATATTATATCTATAAACTTAAGATTTTCTCAAGTCTTATACTTTAAAAAGATCAAATGTAGAACCAATCTTTAATTAGACACTAATCCTCAAGTTTCTCATTCTTTATATTTTTTTTTCTTTTTCTTTTTCTTATCTTTTTTTTTCTTTTTCTCTTCTTTTTTTTCTTTTTCTTTTTTTCATTTCTTTTCTTTTTAGACAAGGATTACTATATCTGGATAGACCTTTAATAATTTCGAATTCTACTTTTTTTTTCCTAAAGCAAAGTCTTGATACAAAATTTTTACTTTTAAATATAATGATAACTTTGAAAATTATTTTTAATAAAAAGAAATTTAAGTACTAAAAATAAAAGTCTAAATTTCTAAAATTTTCAAAAATACAATGTTGTTTACTAAAGATAATTACTTATACAAAGTCTTGATACAAAACTTTACTTATAAATATAATGATAGCTTTGAAAATTATTTTTAATAAAAGAAATTTAAGTATTAAAAATAAAAGTTTTAATTTTTAAAATTTTCAAAAATACAATATTTCGTACTAAATATAGTTGCTTATATTAATCATTTTCTACACTAAAACCTTTTAACTTAAATTTTTTCTTTATTACTCAAAATTTCAACTAAATTCTTTTGCTCATTTCTAAAATCAAATTTACTTCCCTAATATAACTTCATATACATGATCAATTTTTCTTTTGCAATCAAATTCACTTGTAGTTCATTTAAGAACAAATAAAATTAAAGTTTTGAAAATATTTTTCATTCGCCCCCTATTTTAAATTTTAATCAGAGTAAACAGTTTAGCATAAAATATATATAAGCAGAAATGAAAATAAAGATAACATGCTTACAAAAATTTTTATACCCCAATGATACAATTATAAAAATAAAAATAGGAGTAAAATTATTTTTGATCAAATTTTCTAATATTTTCATTTCAATGTATTATGTAGAGATTCAATAGACCTCTAAACAGTGGGTATAAACATAAAAACAAACTAACACACTAACTTGACTTCACAGTCTCAACATAAAAACAAACACACTAACATGAAAAAAGAAAAATACAGGGTAGCAGTTTCCTAAGTTCCAAATTTAAAATTTACGCTAGCAAGATTTTCAACTTTACAAAAGACATAGAATTAAATTAAGTTCTAAATTAACTAAATCACAAAAGTCACAAGANTTGGTGTAGCTTAAGTGGCTGACAAATTTAAAGAGAGTCATCTTAGATTGTTTGGTCACAGTAAACTTTTTCTATCTGAGGATCCGATTAGGAGAGTTGATGTTTTAGATTTGACTTATGTTAAGAAAGGTAGAGGAAAACTTAAAAAGACTTGGGTATGTTGCATAAAAAATGATCTTAATTTTTTAGAATTAAATGAAAATATGACACTTAATAGAATACAATGGAAAAAAAAAATTCATGTAGCTGACCCCACTTAGTGGGATAAAGGCTTCTTTTTGTTGTAGATACAAGTTACTCAAATTGAGCAACTTGTAGCTATTGATATCAAAATAAGCCTTTTGTATAGATGGTATATGACAAGGATCCATTTCTTACATATATTATATGCAACACTTAAATTTCTTGCTCACAAATGGATGTTTTCATCATAGATTATCATGATAAAAAAAAAATTCAAAAAAATTGTAACAAAAGACTGAGATTAGAGGCTAATGAGTCATAACAAGTTTTCAACTGAGATTGACAAACTAATTACCAAGTAAAGTTGTGATCAAATAGGAATCTTCTTCACTTCTTTATAAAAAAAAGCATTTTGTATAGATGATATTTGATTAGAATTAGTTTTTGGGCCTTTTAAATAAAAAAAAAATCACCCAAAGCTGTGGAGTAAAAAGAAAAAAAATAAATAAAAAGAGATTCCTTTAACTGAGATCAAACAAAAGCAATTTTTAGCCCATATATTTTTTGCTGGTCATGAACTCAAATAAAAAGAGAACAAAAATTAAATTTACATATAACTTGAAATAGAAGTTTGATTAAGATTTGTTTGAGGATGCTTTATAACTACTTTTGTGATAATAAATGTAACTGATAAAAATATTATACTATAATAAGAAAAAAAAATCATGACATGAATCCTTTTGATCATTGTGTAAGTGCTAGGGCGTCCACTGGAAGCGACGCGCTGTATAACTTGAATACAGTGAAAAGTGTGGAAGGGCCGCTACACCGGCGCCCAGGTGTATGGTTAAATAAACAATGGTTNTACCTGCGTGATTTAAAAAAAAATGAACGATCCAGATTAAAGAACTTCATTTTGAAGTAAAAAATCAACCGATTCAAGGCCGAGCGTGAGAAGTAGCATCTCCAAATCAAGGATATGTTCAAGTTTTAGAAATGATTCTCCGCTCGGTAGCTGCAAGACTCGCCAAAAGTAAAACATAAATTATCTCTGAAGCGAGTCTCATCCGATACCCTGCATAGACCGCGACAACATCTGCCTAAAACCTAGCANTGCAAATGTAGCAAGCCCAGACCACATAGTTCATATCATATTACAATCATAAAAATAAATTTCTCAGTTCTACTCTTCATCCTTTGAATCACCGCTATCCCAAACTTCTCTAGGCTCATAATCAGGGTACTAGGATATGAAGGAAATTACACTCCTTGGTTACCCCTAATAAGGCTATCCAAAGATGAGTGAAATTTCTCTTCATAATCACTTTTTCTCCTATTATATCTATCAGTATGCTCTACAAAAAGCTCTAAAATTTGTACTCTATCAGCGGTAAAATTAATATTATCCATCATCCTCTGTAATAATTGATCTTGGGTCTCAGTAGACTCACCTCTAGATGTTGAAGCACGTGAGGTAGATGGTCTAGATGTAGAAGCAACAGACGTCTCCATTCCATAACTCCTAGAAAATCCTCCTCTCCAGCCAAAAATAGAATGTTTAGAATAAGTCTTCACATTCACCTTAGTGATGGGCTTTAAAGAAAACAATACTTCCTCCCAACTATCATATTTAACTCCAGCCTGCTCACACAAAGAAAAGATCAAGGAAGTAAATCCCAGACATGCAGTAGTAACGACAATGGCAGAACTGATGATGGTCTGACAAATCAAAACTCCTATGTTGATAAGCTTTCCTTCCTGGATACAATAATTTAACGTCGCTCTCTCTCTGGTCACTTCACTGAGATGATTTGTTGGCAGCAGACGATCAAAAATAAAATAGTGTCAGGCCTTTGAATGTGCACATAACTTTGAAGTTGGGAAGTTAACTCTCCTCTCATTAGTGATCTTCCAAAATACTCTCCCAATAGTCAAGTAAGAAATAACCTTGTCTAAGTCCGCTTCAGTCGGACTATAATTTACATAAAAACATAACGTATCAGGTGACATATGATAAAACAAGTTGATTATCTCCGGTGAAAAATGTACCAACTTTCCTCGAACCATGACTTTATTGTCTTCAGCCTCAAAGAGGTTTGTATAGAACTCCCTAACAACAGATATAACTGCCACAGTAAAGAAACATCAAAATCGTTCTCACTATCGGCAAACGTTCAAATCCTCTACGTCTCCACTTGGATTCCTAAAACACCGCTCCTGAATCAGTTTCCGTGATTGCAACACATCACTGTACCGATCCTGAGCCTTCGAACTAACAAATTTACTTGAATCGAAAGGGCTTTTTCCTTTGCTCCTCTTCATTCTTGGTGTCATTCTACAAATTTTATAAATTCTAAAAATAACTTAAAAAATCATCTAAATTACTAAACTAAACTTTCAAAGTATAATCTACACTTCCCATGCAATTTCCATAGATCTTTTTTTCATTTTTCACCATGAATAGTGAATTTTTGAATTTCTCCAAATGTGTTCAAATGATCGACCTTAGTGATTTTAATATCGTGGTTCTAATGATATCCTTAGTGTAAGACCTTAGTTTGATAAACCTTGGTAATTTTAATATCATCGACCTTATTGATTTTAATATTCAACATAGGTGGGCGAGTTATTTTGGTAAACTTTTTAATGAAGTTTCTGAAAATATAATCGACCTTAGTGATCTTAATATCGTGAATAATAATAAAACGTTTCATTTTTACCGTCGCATTAGCTATGCAACATAGGTGGGTGAGTTACTTTGATAAACTTTTTAATGAAGTTTCCGAAAATACGATCGAACTTAGTGATTTTAATATCGTGCATAATAATAAAACGTTCATTTTTACCGTCGCATTAGCAAAAAAGAAGTTGAGGAGGCTTTAAAGAAAACCAAGTGTGGGAAGTCAAAGAAGTTGAGGAGGCTTTAAAGAAAACCAAGGGTGGAAAGTCCGTAGGACCTGATGATATTAAGTTGAGGAGACTTTAAAGAAAACCAAGGGTGGAAAGTCTGTAGGACCTGATGATATCCCATTTGAAGTGTGGAAATATTTGGGAGACTTAGGAGTTTCTTGGCTTACTAAACTCTTTAATATTATTTTAAAAACTAAAAAGATGCCTGAGGAGTGGAGGAAGAGTATTTTGGTCCCCATTTTTAAGAATAAAGGGGATGCACAAGAGTGCGCAAATTAGAGAGTATTTTGGTTCCCATTTTTAAGAATAAAGGGGATGCACAAGAGTGTGCAAATTATAGTAATTAAGTTGATGTGTCATACTTTAATATTATGGGAGAGGGGTAATTAACATAGGTTAAGACGTATTAAGTTGATGTGTCATACTTTAAAATTATGGGAGAGGGTAATTGAACATAGGTTAAGATGCATCACGAAAATTTCTCATAATGGGGTAATTGAACATAGGTTAAGACGCATTACAAAGATTTCTCATAATCAATTTGGATTTATGACGGGCAAACATAGGTTAAGACGCATCACAAAAATTTCTCATAATCAATTTGGATTTATGTCGGGCAGGCCAGGAATTAAGTTGGTGCCATACTTTAAAATTATGGGAGAGGGTAATTGAACACGGTTAAGACAAAGTTGATGTGTCATACTTTAAAATTATGGGAGAGGGTAATTGAATATAGGTTAAGACGCATCATAGTCTACTATGTATGCTGTACATGTTATTTATTTCTCATAATCAATTTAGATTTATGTCGGGCAGGTCTACTATGGAAGCTATACATTTATTGAGAGGCTTGATGGAGAAGTTCAGAGATAATAAGGAGAATCTACATTTGATTTTTATTGATTTAAAAAAAACTTACGGAGAAGTTCAGAGATAATAAGGATAATCTACATTTGATTTTTATTGATTTAGAAAAAGCTTATAATTTGGATTTATGCCGAGCAGGTCTACTATGGAAGCTATACATTTATTGAGAGGTTTGATGGACGATTTATGCCGGGGGGTCTACTATGTATGCTGTACATGTTATTTATTTCTCATAATCAATTTAGATTTATGTCGGGCAGGTCTACTATGGAAGCTATACATTTATTGAGAGGCTTGATGGAGAAGTTCAGAGATAATAAGGAGAATCTACATTTGATTTTTATTGATTTAAAAAAAACTTACGGAGAAGTTCAGAGATAATAAGGATAATCTACATTTGATTTTTATTGATTTAGAAAAAGCTTATAATTTGGATTTATGCCGAGCAGGTCTACTATGGAAGCTATACATTTATTGAGAGGTTTGATGGACGATTTATGCCGGGGTTTATGCCAGACAGGTCTACTATGGAAGCTATACATTTATTGAGAGAGAGATAATAAGGAGAATCTACATTTGATTTTTATTGATTTAGAAAAAGCTTACGATAAAGTCTTGAGATATCCTTTGGAGAGTTCTCGAGAAGAAATATGTTGATATGACTTATATTCAAGTCATTTAATCCTTTGGAGAGTTCTCGAGAAGAAATGTGTTGATATGACTTATATTCAAATCATTAAAGATATGTATACTAGAGTTGTAAGAATCTACATTTGATTTTTATTGATTTAGAAAAAGCTTACGATAAGGTTCTAAGAGATATCAGAATCTACATTTGAATTTTATTGATTTAGAAAAAACTTACGATAAGGTTCCAAGAGATATCCTTTAGAGAGTTCTCGAGAAGAAATGTGTTGATTGACTTATATTCAAGTCATTAAAGATATGTATAGTAGAGTCTACATTTGATTTTTATTGATTTAGACAAGCTTACGATAAGGTTCCAAGAGATATCCTTTGGAGTTCTTGAGAAGAAAGGTGTTGATATGACTTATATTCAAGTCATTAAAGATATGTATACTAGATTTTTATTGTTTTATTAATTTAGAAAAAGCTTACGATAAGGTTCCAAGAGATATCCTTTGGAGAGTTCTCGAAAGAAATGTGTTGATATGACTTGTATTCAAGTCATTAAAGATATGTATACTAGAGCTGTTACTGTGTTCAAACTGAAAGAGGATTGACAAAATATTTTCCTATTTCTATTGAATTACATCAGGGATTGGCTTTAAGCCCATATCTTTTTGCTTTAGTTATGGATGGTCTTACTAGATATCTACAGGAGGATGTACCTTGGTGTATGCTTTTTGCTGATGATATTCTTCTCATGGATAAAATGAGAGAAAAAGCAAAAAGATATGGGNTTGGTGTAGCTTAAGTGGCTGACAAATTTAAAGAGAGTCATCTTAGATTGTTTGGTCACAGTAAACTTTTTCCATCTGAGGATCCGATTAGGAGAGTTGATGTTTTAGATTTGACTTGTGTTAAGAAAGGTAGAGGAAAACTTAAAAAGACTTGGGTATGTTGCATAAAAAATAATATTTATTTTTTAGAATTAAATGAAAATATGACACTTAATAGAATACAATGGAGAAAAAAAAATTCATGTAGCTGACCCCACTTAGTGGGATAAAGGCTTCTTTTTGTTGTAGATACAAGTTACTCAAATTGAGCAACTTGTAGCTATTGATAACTTGGTTAAGTTAATGACAAAATAAGCCTTTTGTATAGATGGTATATGACAAGGATCCATTTCTTACATATATTATATGCAACACTTAAATTTCTTGCTCACAAATGGATGTTTTCATCATAGATTATCATGATAAAAAAAAAATTCAAAAAAATTGTAACAAAAGACTGAAATTAGAGGCTAATGAGTCATAACAAGTTTTCAACTGAGATTGACAAACTAATTACAAAGTAAAGTTGTTGATCAAATAGGAATCTTCTTCACTTCTTTATAAAAAAAAAGCATTTTGTATAGATGATATTTGTTTAGAATTAGTTTTTGGGCCTTTTAAATAAGAAAAAAATTACCCAAAGCTGTGGAGTAAAAAGAAAAAAATAAATAAAAAGAGATTCATTTAACTGAGATCAAACAAAAGTAATTTTTAGCCCATATATTTTTTGCTGGTCATGAACTCAAATAAAAAGAGAACAAAAATTAAATTTACATATAACTTGAAATAGAAGTTTGATTAAGGTTCGTTTGAGGATGCTTTATAACTAATTTTGTGATAATAAATGTAACTGATAAAAATATTATACTATAATAAGAAAAAAAATCATGACATAAATTCTTTTGATCATTGTGTAAGTGCTAGGGCGTCCCCTGGAAGCGACGTGCTGTATAGCTTGAATACAGTGAAAAGTGTGGAAGGGCCGCTGCACCGGCGCCCGGGTGTAGGGTTAAATAAGCAATGGTGCCCNGCTAAGACTAAAAGGAAAATTTTATAAGACGGTGGTGAGACCTGCAATGCTCTATGGCGTTGGCTGAAAGGAAAATTTTATAAGATGGTGGTGAGACCTGCAATGCTCTATGGCGCTGAATGCTGAAGGAAAATTTTATAAGACGGCGGTGAGACCTGCAATGCTCTATGGCGCTGAATGTTGGCCTTCAAAGAGAAGCATAATAATAAGTTAAGTGTTGCCGAGATGAGAATAATTAGGTGGATGAGTGGAAAATTTTATAAGACGGTGGTGAGACCCTGTAATGCTCTATGGCGCTGAATGTTGGCCTTTAAAAACGTTTATAAGACAGTGGTGAGACCTGCAATGCTCTATGGCGCTGAATGTTGGCCTTTAAAAGAGAAACATAAACGGTGGTGAGACCTGCAATGCTCTATGGCGCTGAATGTTGGCCTTTAAAAGAGACAACATAATATGGTGGTAAGACCTGCAATGCTCTATGGCGCTGAATGTTGGCCTTTAAAAGAGAAGCATAATAATAAAGATTAAGTGTTGCCGAGATGAGAATGATTAGGTGGATGAGTGGCTTTACACTTAGAGACAAAATGCTAGTGTTGCCGAGATGAGAATGATTAGGTGGATGAGTGGATTTACACTTAGAGACAAAATGCGACAAGATGAGAATGATTAGGTGGATGAGTGGCTTTACACTTAGAGACAAAATGCGGAATGAATATATTCGTGTCAGGATTAGGTGGATGAGTGGCTTTACACTTAGAGACAAAATGCAGAATGAATATATTCGTGATAAGGTTGGTGTAGCTCATGTGACAGACAATATTAGAAAAAGTCATCTTAGATGGTTTGGTCATATTAAACATCTACCATTAGATGATCCGATTAGGAGAGTAGATGTTTTAGATTCGCTTGTGTTAAGAAAAGCAGAGGTAGACCTAGGAAGACTTGCGCTTATTGTATTAAAAATGATCTTAATTTACTAGAACTAAATGAAAATATGACACTAAATAGGACGCAATGGAGAAAAAGGATTTATGTAGCCGACCACACGTAGTGGGATTAAGGCTTTATTGTTGTTATTGTTGTGCTAAAAATATATGGTGAAAATCCAAAATTTTTGCATAAAAGTAAAATTTTTACCTCAAGGAATTTGGATCTAGCAAATTTCACTTGATTCCACCAAGAAATATTCACTTTAGATGTGCCCTAGCCTTCCAAAATTGTGGTTTTGAGAGGTTGGAGGTGTCGGGAGGCATAAAAATGGTGATTTTTGGGCCAAAATTTCACTTTTAACCGTTCGCGAATAGGTTTTCGTGTACCTGCGCTTAAATGTGGGTCAGTGGCGCTTAGGCACCTGCCTCTCGGGTTGAATCGCGCTTAAGTGCGAGATATGGCGCTTATGCGCCAGTGCACGATTTTCAAAATTTTTAAATTATAGTAAAATGCATTATTTGCTTAAGTAAACCACCCCTAAATGGTCTCATAGCACTTAAATGACTATTTTCAACTTCCTATAACTCCTCTCTCTCTCTCAAAATTGTTCATAATAGCTATTTCAATTCGAGGTTAAAAATAACACAAATTTTCACACAAACAAACCTATTATTAATTCACAAACAAGTACAAATAATTTTAAATACTTAATTCTCACTTCAAATAGTCTTGGATGAGAAAATTTTTCTAAGTATAAATACATAACAATCATTACACATAAAGCGATAAACCACTTGAAAACAACTTCTAACACAAACTCTAACACTAAACTTAATTCCATTCTTCATTCGAAGGAACAAATTTTTGTCTTTCATTAGTCTCTCCAGGAATATAGAGTTGATAAAAAGGACGGTGGTGACAAGCTCTGATACTATCTTCTTCAATCCACTTCTGCTTTATGAACATCGCCTTATCTGCTTCCTCTATATAACTTATGTGGCTAAATTGCATCTTCAATTGTCATCCAATATGCTTGAAATGTGCATGCAACTCAAGTACTTTGGTCTCCAATAAAGCCATAGTATTCTCCATTTTGTTGATCTTCTCTGATATCCCTTCAATGCTAACGGCTAAAAAACCGTTATACATTTCTTGTGCACTTTGACTAATGAACATTTTTCTCATGGTTTCTTCCTTCTTCAAATCCTTCAACCATGAAGACATTTTCTCTAAATCTCACTTTCTCTTAGACTTTTAGGGCTAGAAATAATCTAGGGTGAAATTACTTCACAAAACTCTTCTATTTATAGGCATAAATTCTTCCAATAACTCCTAGACACATTTAGAAACTGCCTAGGCACGTTTTTACAAACTAATTGACGGTTAAACCTTCTAGTATATAAATTTCACGCATGTGTTTAAACTGCCGCGCTTAAGCGCCAGTACACATTTTTGCACTAGTCAACTTAACATCCAAATTCTCATTCTAACATGTCTTGGTCACTAAATAAAGTCTTAAAATCTTTACTAACACATAATAGTTTCAAAAAAATACTACCCTAGTTTTCTTAATCACACACAAAACAACAATCAAAATAAAAATACTCTGATAATTATGGGTTGTCTCCCACAACGCTTGGTTTTACGTCACCAGCCCGACGTAACCAGTGCTTATTGTGGTTGACCCAAAATAATTCCATCAGTAAGTTTATGCTGATCCCCTATAAAATAAGATTTCAGTTTATGTCCATTAACTTTAAAATTTTCTTATAATTAGGATCTTTAATATCCACAGCTCCATAAGGATAAACTTTTATCACAACAAATGGGCCCATCCACATGGACTTAAGTTTACCTGGACTTAGGATCTTTAATATCCACAGCTCCATAAGGATAAACTTTTATCACAATAAATGGGCCTAACCACCTGGACTTGAGTTTGCCTGGAAATAATCTTAACTTTGCATTATATAACAAAACTTGTTGCCTTGACTGAAAATTTTCGTAAGAATCCTTTGATCATGTCACATCTTCAAATTTTCTTTATAAAATTTGGCACTCTCATAAGATTCATTCCTTATCTCCTCAAGTTCATTTAATTACAATAATCTTTTCTCACCAGTATCTTTCAAAATATAATTGAACTCTTTAATCGCCAAATATATTTTATGCTCAAGTTTAACTAGTAAGTGACAAGTTTTACCAAATATTAGCCTATATGAGCACATTCCTATAAGAGTTCTGTATGTAGTCCTATAAGTCCACAAAGTATATTCAAGTTTGACTGACCAATTCATTTTTGTTGGATTCACAGATTTTTCCATAATTCTTTTAATTTCTCGATTGAATAATTCAGCCAAACCACTTGTTAAGAGAATAAGTAGTAGCAATCCTATGATTTATATGATATTTCTTTAATAACTTCTCCATTATGGCATCTCTGAAATGACTTCCCCTATCAGTAACGATAACTCTCGGCATCTCAAATCTACAAAATATGTTCGTTTTCAAAAATTTTACAACACTTTGAGCATCACATCGAGGCAAAGCAACAACTTCTATCCATTTGGATACATAGTCCACTGCTAACAGAATATATAAATTTTTGAAAGATAATATAAATGGTCTCATGAAATCTAATCCCAAAATCAAATATTTTAACTTATAGCATATAATTGAGGGGCATCTCATTTCTTCTATAAATATTGCCTACTCGTTGACATCTATCACTAGTTTTGATATAAACATTAACATCTCTAAAAATTGTACGCCAATATAATCCAGATTGTAAAATTTTGTATGTTGTTTTATTAACACCAAAATATCCCCCAAAATCAGAATTACAACATTTTTGGATAATTTCATAAGTTTCTTCTAATGGTACACATATTCGAATAATTAGATCATTTTCTTATTTATATAAAAATGGGTCATACCAAAAATAAGTCTTAGTTTCAGAAATAAATTCTCTTTTGTTGGTATGTCATTCCATATGGTATAATATCGGTAATAATAAAGTTCACAATGTCGGCATACCACGGAACACACCACTAATTAATAGTGAACAGTTTTTCATCTGGAAAATGTTCGCTAATTTCTTTTTCAAAAGAGAGTGATTTTTGTAACACAAGCCTGGACAAATGATCAACAATTTAATTTTGTCCCCTTTTGATCTACTATTTTAAAATCAAATTCTTACAAAAGAAAAATTCATCTTATAAAGGTTTAGCATCCTTCTTTTTCATTAAGTACTTAATAGCAGAATGATCTGCATGCACTACACAATGAGTTCTAATTAAATATGATAAAAATTTATCAAAAACATATACTATTGCAAATAATTCTTTTTTAGTTGTATAATTGATTTGAGTTTGATTAAGAGTTTAACTAGCAGAGTAAATTACTTTGAAAATTTTATCATATCTTTATCCTAAAACAACTCCTACAGCATAATCACTAGCATCACACAAATTCAAAAGGTTTTCCCTAGTTTGGTGAAACTATAATTAGTGCAGTGATTAATTTTTCTTTTAATAAATTAAAAGCTTTTAGGTATTGTTCATAAAAATTGAAAAATTGCATCTTTCTCCAGTAAATGGCATAAAGACTTAGCAATCTTTGAAAAGTCTTTAATATATCGCCTGTAGAATCCAACATGTTCTAAAAAACTTCTAATTTCCCTTATATTTGTTGGATAATGTAAATTAGCGATCACTTGAATTTTAGCAAGATCTACTTCTATACCATTTTATGATATTTGATGACTTAATACAATTCCTTCAGCTATCATAAATTGACATTTTTCTCAATTAAGGAGCGCTTAAAAACTTCAGTGTTCTAAACATGAGTCAAATGAAGTTCCAAACACTGAAAAATCATTCATGAATACTTCAATACCTTTTTTAATTAAATCATAAAAAATTGTCATTATACATCTTTGAAATGTAGCAGGGGCATTACATATACCAAAAGACATCATTCTAAAAGCAAAAGTACCATAAAGACTGGTAAAAGTTATTTTCTCTTGATCCTCAGAAGATATTGTATTTAGTGATAACCAGTATATCCATTCAGAAAACAAAAGTATTTATGTCCAGCTAGTCTATCTAGCATTTAATCTAGAAAGGGTAATGAAAAATAATATTTCCTAGTGACAATATTTAATTTTCTGTAATCAATGCATATTATATAGTAGGTATTAATTCATTATGTTCATTCACAGTTACAGTTACTCCTCTTTTCTTAGAAATGCAGTGAATTGAACTAACCCATACACTATCAGAAATATGGTAGATAATTTCAGCATCTAACCACTTTAAAATTTCTTTCTTAACAACTTCTTTCATAACAGGATTAAGACTCCTTTGAGAATCAGCCCTAAGTTTGCAGTTCTCTTCCATATGAATTTTATGCATACAAATTGAATGCTTGATTCATTTAATATCAGCAATTATCAATCCAAAGGGTTTCTTAAAACGTTTCAAAATTTATATCAACATTTTTTTCTTCTTTCATCTTTAATTTTGAGGAAACTATAACTGGTAAAGTAGAGGAATCTCCTAAAAAGACATATTTTAAATGTTCAGAGAGTAACTTTAACTCAAGTTTTGGAGGTTTTTAAATTGATGGACAAAATGATTTATCTTTGTCTATCGTATCCAAAATTTTAAAACTTTCTCAACCATAGTTTGAATCTTCCTTAAAAAGTTTTTCACATTGATCTAATTCCTCTTCTTGCTCGTGTTCTAAAACTTCTTCTTCAGATTTTTCTTCATAAGTTCTTTTGAAATGACATTCACTTAGATGGCTTATAACATCCATCCTATAACATTATCATCTTTACCTTTTGCAGGATATTTCATTAGGATATTTCATTGACCTTGAAATATTGAAAGTAACAGTTTAATCATTGAGCGCATTGTCAATTTCCCTTTCTGCACATCTATCATTGCTCTTCCTGTGGTTATCGAACGATCTGCTAACTGCAAAGTTACAGTAGTAGGGGTTATTTCTCCCAATCTCAATCTTTTGAATATTGATAATGACATAAGGTTAATGCTTGCACCTAAATCACATAAAGTTTTCCCATAAAATTTGTCTCCTATTGCACATGGAATTGTAAAGCTACTAGGAACTTTAAGCTTTTTAGGAAGTTTTTTCTGAATTATAGCACTGCACTCCTCACTAAGTGCAACAGTCTCATTAACTTCAAACTTCATTTTCCAGTTGAGAATATCTTTCATAAATTTTACATAGCTTGGCATTTGTTTTAAGGCTTTAACAAATGAAATATTAATTGTAAGTTTTCTAATACTTTTAGAAATCTTGAAAATTACTTATCCAACTTCTGCTGATGAAGTCTCTGAGTAATTGGAGATGGTGATTTTTCAACATCAAATTTTAGTGGAGAAATAGGTCTTTCAGAATCTTTTGAAGCGTCCTCTTTTGATTTTTCAATTTCTTCTCTCTCTCCACTTCAATTTCTTTTTGAACCCTACCTTCCAACTCTCTTCCGCTTCTAAGTTGAACGGCTTTTACTTGCTGTTTATTCTGGTCTTTTTGATTTGATTCAGTAATAGTAAGAATTATTCTTTGGGAACTACTGCTTAATGAATTTGCTATTTGCCTAAGTTGATTCTCAATATTTCTAATTGTAACTCATTGACTTTGTAATTGATTTCCCATTTGTAACACTTCTTCTATAGACAACTTCTTCTCCTTATATTGTGTATTACTGTTGACCTGGAGGATAAGTAGATCTATAATTATTATTCCCTTGATTGTTCCAGACTCTCAATAGATTTACTTGGTTGTTCCCCTATTGCTGATTATTACCACCCGAATTGTTATTCCAGTTAAAGTTGGGATGGTTTTTCTAACCTGGGTTATAATAATTTGAATATAGGTTATTCTGCTTGTTATTTATGACATTCAAAGTTTCTAATGATGCTTTACAATGTACCAATTGACCTAATGAATTCTCTTCAATCATGGAAATTGGTTGAAAAAAATTTATTCCAAATTGGTCTAACTTCCTTGGAATTGCAGTAACTTAATTCGCTAATATAGTAAATGCATCAGTTTCATGAATATTGGGTACTTTCTTAGGGTTCACCCTCTCAGAAAGCCATTGAAAATTATTGGTAGTCATTTCTTCAATTAAAACATAAACTACGAAATGATTTTGACATTAATGAACCACCAACAGCGGCATCGAAAATTGATCTAAGAGATCCAACTAATCAAATATAAAAAGTTTGAATTATTAATCAATTTGGTATAACATAGTGTGGAAACTTTCTTAAGAATTATTTAAATCTTTCCCTTGTTTCGTAAATAAATTCCCCTTCAAACTGATTAAAAGATATAATATTATTTTTAAGTTTCACAGTTGTTTATGGTGGAAAATATTTAGCAAGGAATTTTTGTGCTAAATCACCCCAAATTCTAATAGATCCAGGTGCTAACGAATTCAACCACATCTTAGCTTTATCCTTCAGTGAGAAAAGAAATAACCTAAGTCTTATGATATCATTTGATACACCATTGTATTTAAATATAGCGCACAATTCTAGAAAATATGCAGGATATAAATTTAGATCTTCAGTTCGTGATCCCTAAACTGATTATTTGATATCATTTGGATAATAGCAAGTTTAAACTCAAATGAATTAGTCACTATAGTATGTTTTTGAATACTACAAAAAAGTTCATCTACAGTACTGTTGACATAATCTTTTAAAGGTCTAAACTCTTTATGAATTTTAATATTTTGATTATTTTGGTTTGTCATTTCTATAATTTTTTTTTGGATTTTTCAAGATTTTTAATTTTTTTGTATTGTCTAATTTTTCTAACAATTCTCTCTAATTTAGAATCGTAGGGCACTACTCCTTCAGAACCTGAACAACGCATACACTAACATAAAATAAAATAAAACTAAACACACCCAAAAAAAAATACAATAACTTAAAGTTTAAATAAGACTTTCTAAAAATAAAAATTTTGCATTTAAATCAATAGATTCGTTACAATTTTAACTTCACTTCCCCGACAACGGCGCCAAAAACTTGATCCCCGATAATTGCTTATATGCAACAGTATAATAATAACTCTAATTATATTTTTCACTTATATATCCTTATTTCACAACAAAACCAAAAACTTGATCATGAAGAAAAATAAGAATTTAACTTTTAATTTAAATTGGGATACTATGCAAGTATACGTATCGTTATCAAGTAATATATGACTTTTTGATTAACATCTGAATATCGAACCCACAGGGAAGATATGCAATATTCACTTTTTTGAAAAATTTCTATTTTTAAAACGACAATTATTTAAACTAAAGACGTTTTTGCAGTAAAGAAAGTTTAAATATTTTTCGGTAATTTTAATATTTTGACAAAAATATAACAAACTTAAAAAGATAACTTGAGTTTTTGTAGAATAAAAGCACTAAATATGAAACTATATTTCTCTTTATCATAAATCAGTAATAAGTATAAGAATTCTGTTGTGGATGTATGCGTATTGTGTTGTGCCAAATAGGAGCAATAATATTTTGTACCCTTACTAGAGATGCTATAAATAACATTGGCTAATTTAAAGTTTGAATAATTCTGAAGACCGACTAGGCAGGAAAAATACTAGCTCTCACTCTAGAGTTCTCTCGTTTCTCTCCACCTAGAGGCTAACATCTCGTATCAGAACCTAAAATAATAAACCAAGTTGGGGGCTTTACTTGTCACTTTAAAGTCCTCTAACTCTACACCATTTAATGAATATTTCCTTATTTATTTGCACTCAATCATATGAACTAGATTCTCATTCATACAACCTCATGTGATTATTTCCAATTGTTGACTGAGACAATATCATCCCGGTTCTTACATGTTCTCACAACAAATTTTAACACATGGATTTGTCGAATCAAGAAGTAAATGAAGTACATGAATTTAAATTATCACAGCTTCTTCCAATATTAAAGACCAACACTCTCCACAATTTCCATCCAACACTTATTTATTTATCATTTTAAAAAGAAAGATAAAAAAAATTACTCAGAATTCATGGAAAAAATAAATCACACTTTAGTTTAAAAGTAGAAATCATTGTCAAACCAACAATAAGTCTCAATTAAAACTAAAATTAGCCTAAAACAAAAGATAAAAACTTATCTCAAGTCCTACACCAAACTCTTGAAGTTCCTTTGAACCCCCTCTTTTATAACTCTCAATATAAAACTAAAATAAAAGAAAGGATAAATATGTGGTGTCTGAAATCTGTCCAACTAACTCCCTAATTTTAGAACTTTCAAAGCTTTCCCAGTACTCCCAGGACCTCTTTCAAAGCTCCTATCTTCTTTCTTTTATAATTCTCCAAAATGTGTCTTGGTTCTCTTCAAAATGTATCTTGATTCGATGTATTTCCCCAAGAGATGCATCCTTTCGCAATAATTTTCGTCCATGGTGGTTGTAACCACCTATTAAGCCAATAAGTGCCTCAAAAACCTCTTCAAAATTTGGAAAAACCGAATTTACTCATCCAATAACTGCCACTGGCGCTTAAGCTCGGGGCCTCTAGCAATTAAGCGCGGCCTTTTCTGTTTACCCGGCGCTTAGGAACCAAAACATTTTTGCATATTTTTCCCATATTTGCTGCAAATTTGATCCTTTTTCACTCCTTTAAGCATTTTTCACCTTTTTACCTGTAACTGAAAGAAAAACAAAAAAATATCTTTCATTAAAACGCAATATCTCAAAAATAGATATAAAAATATGTCTAAAAACTCTATATATTTTAGGCGTATTAAAGATCTAAAGTGAAAAGCTGCAATGCTGAAGGAACATTGTGCTCTCGATAAGAGCAAAGTGTGAGAGAGTACCATTACAAGTGGGGGCAGTTTGGTACAAGTGGATCTTCACAACAAAACAAAAATCAGAAGGGAAATTTAAGGATTATGAAGCACGATTGGTAGTGAAAAGGTACAGTCAAGCATATGACATTTGAATAATATGAGACCCTTGCACCGATAGTGAAGATGAGCATGGCGCAGATACTAGCTTCTCTAGCTATGAATTGTGGGTGAAGATTAAACCAACTCGATGTGAAGAATGCTCTTCATCATGGTGAGTTACTGGAGAAAGTGTATATGAACATACTACCAGGATTCGGCATAGGTCAAACGGTGGGTAACGTGTGCAGGCTCGGAAGTCACTTTATGGCTTGAAGCAGTCTCCTGGAGCCTGATTTGTTACGGTTAAAAAAGTTATAGTGGTCATGAGATATCAACAGATCAATGTCAAACATACAGTATTTTTTCACCAAAATGATGGTCACGTTACTTTGGTTGCTATGTATATTGCTGACATGATTAACACTGGAGATGATAAGACAAAATCACACAACTAAAGATAAGATTAGGCAAAAAAATTTATTGTGAAGGACCTTGGATAGCTAGATATTTCCTTGGGATTGAGGTGACTCGTGGACCAAATGAGATGCTCTTATCTAAGAGAAAGTATGTACTAGATATCCTCATAGAAACATGCATGCTGGAATGCAAGACTGTATTCTCTCCAATTGAATAGTAGGCCAAGCTGAGTGCAGATGCATGATAGTTAGTTGATCGAGAGAAACTAGAGATTGATTGGTCGTTTAGTCTATCTGAGTGGCACGCATCCCGATATCTCATTTACAATGCGCGTCGTGAGTCACTATATGCATGATCTAAGGAGGTGTCATATGAATATAGTGTATCAAATTTTGAGGTACTTGGAGAGTGTACCAGAGAAGGGATTGATCTTCAGAAAGACTGGACATGCAAATTGAGGATTATTGTATGTTGATTGGGCGAGTTGTGCAGATGATAAAAGATCCACCTCAGGATACTCCATGTCTGCAAAGGGCAACTTGGTCTCTTAGAAAAGCAAGAAAGAATCTATAATAGCAAGGTCAACAATAGAGGTAGAGTATATAGCCATGACCATAGGAGTTATCGAGATGATGTGGCTGAGAGCTCTGTTGGTGGAGCTCATGATGGATCGAGGAACTCAATTGAAACCATGGTGTGACAACAAGTCAACACTCAGCATTGCCAATAACCTTATGCAACACGATAGAACCAAACATGTTGAATATGACAAACCCTTCATAGAAAAGTTGAATAACGGGCTACTGGAGCTAAGTCATGCCGACACTGGAGAGCAAGTGGTTGACTATCTCACTAAATAACTTAGTTCATTAGATTTGTCCAGATTATATGATAAGATGAGCTTAACGGATATTTTTTGTTCAACTTGAGGGGGGTGTTGAGATTTGTATTTTATTTTGAGGGGTTTAATTGTAAGTAAGGAATGTATAATAATTTTAGAGGTTATTTGTAAAAAAAATTGTAAGGCTCTATAGAGGCACAACTCATGAATGGAGATAAGTTTTTTACCAGAAAAAAATTTGATTTCTATAATAATGACTAGGGTAAAGGCTAGATTTTCTAAATGTCTTTTTTGCTATTGCTACACAATCATCAAGAACCTATAATAATGTTTGATTTTTCTCCTATAGTAGAGTTATTTTGCAAGTCCTAGAAATTTAAGGGATTGTATAGGGCTTGTATTAGTTAGAACTCAAATTGAGAATATTGGATTGATGTTGATTTTCTGTACTGGGTGTCTATAGTAGTAATGGTAATAAAATCAAATAAAATGTAGTTGAGGAGTATAGATTTCAAGAAAATCAATGAAGCTTAGCTGAAAGAATTAGAACTAGCATGGAATTTTTTTTCAAACTACAACCATATAGAAATTCATACAAATAAAGTTAAAAAAAAAAAGAAAAGAAAATAAAACTACTTTCATTATTAGTGAGGGCATGATGATGTCATCCTCATTACATGTAGCTCCTATAAGTATATCATTTGATCGGGCCTTCATGACATTCAACAATGCCAAGTCGATCATCTAATTAAGATCCTAAAGTATTTTAATCACATAAGTCATTATCACCACAACCTCGCCAGCCTATCATTGGTTGCTACTTATACTGAAGCAATCATTAACCAATGTGCCCTTTTGACTAAATCGCAGCAAAATGGGGCCGCATCATGCACAAAGCGAGCTATTCGGTACTATTCTATAAAATTCATGTTTATTTCTCTTCATCTATTAGTATGTTACAGGTAGGAAAACAACAAGGGTTGGGGAAACAAAAATTAGTTTTTATTTTAACAAAAATAATTGGGCTTTGTATGTTTAGATCTTTGTGTATTTGTAGGATTTTTTTTTTTCATTTCTAAAATTATCAGGCAAAATAGAGTGTGGTTATTGTTTGATTTTAGTCTTCCATATGGCCTCTTATTTGATAGTTATGGTGCTTTTCATTTCATTAACTTCGCTAAATTTTCCATTGATTCATACCTTTCTTAATCCATATAGAGTTGTGTTAGGCTTTTTTTTATGAAACGTGTTTTATCAATTTGAATTGAACAATTATTTTTGATTCAAAAGGTAGCAAAAAGTTATTATAAAAAAAGGAAAAATCAATAGATATTTACCTGTAAAAGCAAACATATTTACTCTCATGTCTATTTTGAGTGGACATTTTCTAATAACATCCCAATTCAAATTTGAACGTAGTCTTTATTCTTTTTTAGATACAAATATTTCCTTTATACTAATTGGTAGAGATATTGTGAAAGCTTTTCCTTAAAGCACTGAGCATCAAAGAAAAAAATCCCTAATTTAAAGCCTCATCTACCAAAATATTACTTAATTCTCCTCACATTTCTTCCATTTTTTTAACATCACCCAATCTCCTCCCACTGTCCTAATGTTTTTCTCCCACTTTGTGTGTTATACATTGCATTATTTCTTCTCTAGATGTGGTGATGTGGCCATATATGAACCTAGAAAATCACTATATTAATTCTAAAACCTATAAAAGTCTCTCTTATATAATTTATTACTTAGAAAATCATAATCATTAAGCAATAAATTTAATTGAATATTCTAATCTTATTTTTGCCCCTTTGGATTCATGCAGATTGTTTTTTCCCTTGAATCTTCAATAAATTTCCCTTTTTGGATTAAAACAAATGACATGACACTTATAGAAATCTATAAAGAAATTGAACTTTTTCTAAGGAAATAATGCATCCCAACATTCCAATAATCTTAAATTGTTTTAGGAAATCAGTTCACAACGACCTGTCGTGATTATACATTTTAGCTTCTATATTTAAAATTTTATAGAGCTACACCATGCAATTACTTTTATTACTTTACTACTAGGTTCTTCAATTTCCTTAACCTATAATTCTTTAAATAATTTGTTTTACAAAAAAATGACACTTCATAAATGGGTATAAAAAAGGAAGGATTTGCCATTTATCATAAAATATAATTTTTGTGGGGCTCTGGGAGAATGTAAAAACAAATTCAAGCAAAAATAGATAAGCACAAGACCTCAACCCTTATTTTTGTGGCAAGGGCTGAAGCTTCCAACCACTATCATGAGGTGATGCCATCCAATAATTGTAATTTTACATAACATTATTATATTATATTTACATAACATTACATAACATATTATATTACATAACATTACACTACACTACAACATATTATATAATATTACATAACATTACATAACATATTACATAACATTACATAACATTACATAACATATTACATAACATATTACATAACATACATAACATTACATATTACATAACATAACATTACATAACATTACATAACATATTACATAACATTACATAACATATTACATAACATTACATAACATTACATAACATATTATATTACATATTATATTATATTTACAAAACATTACACTACAACATATTATATTATATTTAATATTTTATGATACAATGCCTCAAAAAAGCTATAGATAATTTAAGTATGATTACTTGATTATTTTATTATTTTATTACTTTATTTTAAATTATATTAAAATTTAGACTAATTGATAGTTAAAATAAGTGAACGAATACAACAACAACAAAACCTTTATCCCACTAAGTGAGGGCGGCTATATGAATCCATTTTCTCCATTGTGTCCTATTTAGAGTCATATTTTCATTTAATTCTAATAAATTAAGATCATTTTTTATACAATATGCCTAAGTCATCCTAGATCATTTTAAAATAAGTGAACGAATAACGATATAAATTAGTTACAAATGAGACAAAATTAGATAATAAATATGATGATTCTTTTGAAGATGATGAAAGAAAGGAAGATGCCACTATGAATCTTGAATCTTCTTAAAATGTTTCAAGTTTTGGTTAATGTTTATCTAGAATTATATTACAAACTTTTATGTCATATCAATATTTAAGATTATGATTTATATACATTGTCTTTATGATAATAAACAAAATCAACATATGAATGATTTATTCTGTCATTAAGAGAATAATTCAATCTAGTCCTTGAGAAAATATTTTAATCCACTATGTCTAAAGCTTAAGATTTTTAGGCTTGGATGAAAATATCAAACGTCTATGGTGGTCTAATGTTTAAATTATCACCATGCGCAAAGTTTTTTATCGTTCTAATCATTTTCCTACTGCAAAAAAAATTATTTTATATTTTAATCTTTTGTTCATAAAGCAACAATGTAAGCTTCCACCTTCCTAACAAATGAAAAGAAATGAAGAATCCAAAAGTCAAGAAAGTAGGATATATCAAGGCCTAGTGAACATGAAATTCAAAATCAAAATTTTACCTTACAAGCATGAAGCATATTCTCTGTAGTTTTTTCTTTAAAAATTGAGTGATGACTATTTCATAGGCTAATAAGAGAGAAAACACCAGACATGGTGAGAATCAATGCCGTGGATGAAATTTATTTTGATGGATGGGTCCAAACCCAATAAACATATGGCGTGGCTGGATGAAGAGAAATTCGAAGAGGTGATGAGTGAGCTGAGACATGGCAATGCATCATGTTCCTTTTCACAAAAAAGCTCAGCAACTAAATAAGTTACATGTTGCATTCATCCCTGCTTAGAATGCAGTCCATGTCAAGAATCCAACTAAATCTTTTTAGTTTTTACTCGTATAGAAGCCATTTTAACTGCTGCTATAGTTTTAACCTAGAACCGGTTTAAACAGTAGCCAAGCTCAGTTAGTAATTTTAATAATTGCAAAATAAAGCATTGTGGTAAGACTACCCTTCCGGTTGTAATCATTGTCGAAGGGGTTTTTAAAGGATAGTGTCCACAACAACTCTAAAACCATTGTGGGGGGTTTTTTTGCAATTTGTGTTTCTAGCCGCAAGTATTCACAACAATTTTGAGACTAAAAGGATTTTTTAAGGGATTGAAACAGCTACTAAAGCATTTAAAAACTACCAAAGCCCTTTCTATAGTGTCTACTGTTGAAAATTAAACATGATCTAAATTTGGGCTTTTAATTGAGCCCATAATCTAAAAAAGTCTTTGGAAAATTCTAGACTCATTTTATGAAGAAAGTTTTCGAGGATTCAAGAGAAATATTTTAAAGAAGTGGTTTAGAGAATTCTAGAATATATAATTAATGATTTTTATAAATGAAAATAGGAGAATATTCTTGAGAGTCAATATGAGTCATTGGATTAAAATGTGGTGCCACAATCCTAACGGGGAGTTACTTGTATAAATAGGGGTGATGCGTTTGAGTTTTGTATCAATTAGAATGAAGAAGTATATGAGTGAAATAAAAGTGAGTTTTTTCAAGTGTTTAACTTCTCTTTTTAGTATTCATCGTCTTACAACAGCCTCTTATCTTCCAACAAAATGCTATCATAACGAAAGTTCCATTCTACTAGAGAGATGGCAAGCAACAGTATGATGCTCTTTCAAGTCGCGAAGCTCAACAATAGCAAATATGACATCTGAAGCATCAAGATGAAGGCCCTTACTGAAGCACAAGGTGTCTGGGAGATGGTAGAAAAAGCCTATAATGAACCACAAGATTAGTCAAGAAATTTGTTTTTTCCTTTTTTTTCAAAATTTTTAAAAAGAAAAAAAATCAATATCTTCCTTTGAGCAATTTAATTTAAGCTATATGTCTCTATCTTTTAAGATTTTTAGGATTGGATAACAACATTGATCTTATATGGAGGTTTTAAGTAGAGTAATCAGAACTAATCCATGAAGCTGTAACAAAAATTTACAGTAGCCTCGAAATAAGATAACTCAACTACCTAGTCTAAAGCCATATAAAAGCAACCGAGAATCAAACTTCACCCAACCACATGGAATGATCTTCCAAGATAGAGGAGACAAAAGTTTGAAGGAAATTTTTTCTTAAAAAAAAAATCACAAAAACAATATTAGTTCATTACTCTATTATTCGGACGAATTTATCAAATTTGAGTTCGGCTAAGAAGTTCAACTCACAAAAACAATATTAGTTCATTACTCCTCTAAAAAACAGAAGAAAATTCATAAAATCGCATTAACAAAAAAAAAGGCAACAGATGAAATTGAGGAAGAAGAGGCAGTCAGACCTGCTGCACTGCTGACAGAAACGCTGCTCCAATCCTGCAACAACAACTTTTGGTGATTTAGAGTGCATACCACAAACCTTATGCCTTGAATAATATGCTTTAGCATGACTCAAATCCACCATGCAACCCTCCACCTGACACCTTGGCGGATGCGCAGCTCCCTGACTCTTCCCTTTCCTCGCTGAAAGATTAGGGGCGGCCCTTGTAGAGCTCCCACCACCTCCATTACCCGCATCTTCAAAGTAGATTTTTTGACCAAACTTAAGCCCATGGAGAGACTCATCACAGCTACTGGAGCCAGAAACTGCAAGTGAGCTTGAACCAACTTCCATTTTGCTTCGTTGCCAGAGGGAGAGCGAGTTTGCCTTACAGCAAGTTGCGTTGTGGGAGAGGAAAGTGTTGGAATTTTAAATTTTGCTTCGCTGCCTACATAGCACCTGTCACTTGGGTCAGGAGAACAGCTTCTGTGCAGTGGTATAATAACAGTGAAAAATGCCAAGTACAAACGTGGAAGAGAGACTATGGCCCCGTTTGGGACAGCTTAAATGTGCGGCGGCGTTTTTGAAAACGCCGTCGTTTTTGAAAACGCCGTCGTAGCGTTTGAAAATCACGTCTTCCCTGTATTTTTGAGAACAGCGTTTTTTATTTATGTTACACGCGGATCGCGGGTATATCCCCGTGATCCGCATTTCGGCGGCGTTTTTGCAGATTACTCTTGAAAGTAGATTGACTAGTGGCTTTTGTTTAGAATAAAAATTTAATCGTGTTTTTAGTTAAGTTGTTGAAATGTATTTTTCAAATGATGAGACGTACTTATAAGCTGACTCAAATGGGTCCTATATATGGGAGTTTTGAATAATTTAATTAATTTGAAAGACATTCAAAACATAGATGTTCATATTTTTTTCTTCTATTCTTCCAAATTCAGTATTAATGAAAAAAAGAGAAGATGTGCCATTTAAAATAATGAAATAATTGGCAGAGAGAGGCAACCAGAATCATTATTTAGATCGAATTTAATAAATGATATAAATTCAGATAAATAATTTATGTATTATTAAAAAAAATTTAATTAGTTTTATATGGTAAAATGAAATTTTACTTTTGATCATTAAAATGAAATTTTTGTGGGTGCAATAATTTGGTAGGGCCATAACAAAGTAGCTTTTGGTTGATGGATCATTTCATTTTTGCTTTTCATGTATCTTTTAAGCTCCCTTTCTTTGGGGACAGGAAACTGAAAACAATCAGCATGAGGCTGACTTCTTAAGATATTACTTTCCCGTGTTGGCAAGTGTTTAACAGACAGATTTCTCGGAAGCCGGGCTGGAAAATCTAGAAGTGGATTTGGTGGGGAGCTACCCATGTGCTTCCTTGTCTAAATGGGGAAGCTTTCTGGCTCTGGGAACTTGGGATCTTGGAAGGTGGACTTCTTGTTGGGGCCAATAGAAAAAGGATTGCTGGGAATCTGCTCANGGGCTGGAAAATCTAGAAGTGGATTTGGTGGGGAGCTACCCATGTGCTTCCTTGTCTAAATGGGGAAGCTTTTTGGCTCTGGGAACTTGGGATCTTGGAAGGTGGACTTCTTGTTGGGGCCAATAGAAAAGGGATTGCTGGGAATCTGCTCCATTTCATTTGCATTGGCTGGAAAAAACGTATTTTGAACACTTTTGGTAGGATTATGGTTGGTAGGCAACTTTTCTTCCCTTTTTATGAATGGAGCAGTTGGCATTATGGGAAAATAGTTTGGGGTATGAAACTGTTCTAATCATGGCTAAATGATTGGCGTCAAAAACGCCTATAAAAAAAACTGTTCATTCAAATAAGAGTTGTTCACGGATGGGAAGTAGGGAGTTAATATGGAGAAATTATTGCATATGAACACCGTATATATCTCTGCATGTGGTGTCTGATCCTGACTGTAGATCACGGTAATCTACGGTCAAGTTTATTTCAATTTTTTTTTAAAAAAAAATTTAGCTGGGGCCCACCGAAATACATCCTGACCGTAAATCACCTGATTTACGGTCAGGATCGGACACCGCACACATCTGTATGGAATATTTTTTCGTTAATATGATGGATATAAATATGTTTTTAAAAGAAAGATACATATATTAGATCTAATATATGCATATNGGCTGGAAAAAACGTATTTTGAACACTTTTGGTAGGATTATGGTTGGTAGGCAACTTTTCTTCCCTTTTTATAAATGGAGCAGTTGGCATTATGGGAAAATAGTTTGGGGGCATGAAACTGTTCTAATCATGGCTAAATGATTGGTGTCAAAAACGCCTATAAAAAAAATGTTCATTCAAATTAGAGTTCTTCACGGATGAGAAATGGGGCGTTAATATGGAGAAATTATTGCATATAGATACCGCATATATCTCTGTATGTGGTGTCTGATCCTGACCATAGATCACAGTGATCTACGGTCAGGATTATTTCAGTTTTTTTTTTAAATTTAGGTGGGGCCCATCGAAATACATCCTGACCGTAAATCACCTGATTTACGGTCAGGATCGGACACCGCACACAAAATACGCGCGGTGTCTAATCCGTATGGAATAATTTTTCCTTAATATGATAGATATAAATATGTTTTTAGAAGAAAGATACATATATTAGATCTAATATATGCATATTTTTTTAAAATATAAGAAAATTATGTAGAAATAATTTGAGTAACAATATTTATGTTTGTTATTGTAATGTTATGAAAGAAGCAATTTAAGTAAATTAACTGGGATAAATATATTCATTTATATCAACGAAAATTATTATTTTTTTCTTTATTACGGATCATAATTATTTTTTATTTATTTTTATTTTATCTATTTCATTTAATAATGGTGTTTGCATCATTTATTTGTTTATATTTGCCAATAAGTGAAATTAATGACGTATCAAATGTTGTGTTGGGTTGAAATTGTGCATCATATATTACAGCATGGCATATTTTAATGTTAGGGTTTTTACATATCTAGCACACCAAACATTAATATTTATCAAATCACATCACAAATCTTAATCTTACTAATTTTACACCTTAAAAGTTCACTTAATAAGAAAAACACAGACAGTTTAGCATCTGTTTACTGTTCTGTGTTCAAGCACGAGAATCTTTCCATCTCTCGAAATTTCCTTCCCTTTCTTTTTGTTTTTCTACACGTAGTTGTCGACGCTATTTTTGGTTGGAGGGGAGCTGCCGGTAAGAAGCTGTCGGTCACCGGAATCGAAATCCCGTCGCTCGCTTCGGAAAGACGTTGAAGTTTAGAAAAGTGTGAAATCAAACTGACCCCATATTTTTCATAGTCTAAATGAAAGAGCACTATATCTCAAACCATTTATCTATCCCGAAGGATAAACACAAGACTTGAGGACGAGACTCGATCAAATAAACTAAGGAATATATGACATCTGTTTGGTCTGCGAAACATTTATATTTGANTTATGTTTGTTATTGTAATGTTATGAAAGAAGCAATTTAAGTAAATTAACTGGGATAAATATATTCATTTATCTCAACGAAGATTATTTGTTTTTTCTTTATTACGGATCATAATTATTTTTTATTTATTTTTATCTTATCTATTTCATTTAATAATGGTGTTTGCATCATTTATTTGTTTATATTTGCCAATAAGTGAAATTAATGACGTATCAAATGTTGTATTAGGTTGAAATTGTGCATCATATATTACAGCATGACATATTTTAATGTTAGGGGTTTTACATGTCTAGCACATTAAACATTAATATTTATCAATATCACATCACAAATCTTAATTTTATTAATTTTACACCTTAAAAGTTCAGATAATAAGAAAAACATAGACAATTTAGCCTCTGTTTACCGTTCTGTTCAGACACGGGAAATCTTTTTGTATCTTGAAATTTCCTTGCCTTCCTTTTTGTTTTTCTACACGTAGTTTTATTATTTATTATTCCAACCCCAATAGGCAAAGTTGGGATCATGACATACTAATACCTCCAAAACTCTCGTCTCACAATTTTACTCGAAACCACTATCTACCTTCCCCATCAACCTTTTCTCGTGCCTTAAATCCTCGCACACTCTGACTACAGATAGTTGGTAGGGTAAAGACGGGGTCACGACTTACAAACTTTTTTGAAACTCATGCATATCTCTCTTTCATGGCCGCTTCTACCAGACTACCTCTTGTTAGCAACATCTTATCTAAATCCAGTATACCAATGTTATGATATTTCTTTTCCTTACGATCACACTCTTCTGTGATTTAGGGCAAAACGGAGGTAAAACGAGTTTTAAGATCCTGTAGGATTTGAAGTTGCCATTTTAACCCTATGAATTTATTTATGACAAATCCTGTTATTGTAGATTTCAAAGTTTTTATTTTTAAAATTTTTGTTGTTTGGCAATATTTAGTTTAAATATTTTATAAATCCTACTTAAATCTTGCTACCAAGCCATTTGACAATTTAGTTTTTGAATCTTCAATATTTTTTTTGTATTTTTGACAATATTTAATTTAAATATTTATAATTCCTGCTTAATCTTTGTTATCAAGCCATTTGACTATTTAGCTTTAGAATCTTCAATACTTTTTTGATGTATGGAAATATTTAGTTTAAATATTTTAATTTTGTTATTTAAAAATATTTAGTTATATGATAATCTATAATTTATTATAATTTAACATTTTTTTAATATAAAATGACAATCAATTTCAATGTATTTATTCATTACTTAAACGATTACTTTAATGAATAAGTGGTGTGGAACCCTTAGTTAGTTTCACCAAAGTCTCATCAATATTTGTTCATATTTAATTAGTTTTAACACGCAACATATTGTACTCTTTTTCTTGGATTAATATAGTTAAGTTGTGTAATTACTCATGAGTTATCATTAGATAACTCATTCTGTTTTTTTAATATTATTTATATGCTTTATATATTTAAACAAGATGAATAAATCAAATCATTAGATAACTCTTTATATATTTATATGCATTTGCGGATCAAATTTTATCATATTTCCCCTTCTACTAATTCTGAAAATCATGTAAATTTGGAAGAGAATTCTAATGAATGAATAGAATTACCTTTTGGTTACTTTTATCTTTGTGTACAAAATTTAATTCAACAGGGATATGTACTAAAACAAATGCTAAAGGATAAACTGCAACTTTTTTGAGAAATTGTAGAATGTTAGAAGTTCAACTCCTAATTTGAAAGATGGTTTCGGATTTGGTACTGTAGGACTTGTCGATGACTCAGAATTTTGCATGATTGTTACCAGCGGATTGGAAGAGGATTGCCTGGCGACTCTCTACCATAATTCCAAGAAGAAAGTAAATCAACAGTCGATGAATTGAAAGAAACCAACCTCGGGACTGAGGAGCAGCACCAACCTACCTTTATAAGCTCTCTACTCAGCGAGGAAGAATCCACATAATTGATAAAGCTATTGTCGTAATTTAAAGATTTCTTCATTTGGAGCTATGATGAAATGCCAGGGTTATCAACAGAAGTTGCAGTTCACAAGCTCGGGGTGGACAAAGATATGACCCTAGCAAAATAAGCTCCTAGGAGAATGCGCCTCGAGATAGAGCACCAAGTCATTGCTAAAGTAAAAAAGTTAATAGACGCTAACTTTGTGCGAGAACAGTAGTACCCCACATGGCTAGCCAACATCATGCTATTCAAGAAGAAGAATTGACAAATTCATGTATGTGTCGATTTCAGAGATTTAAACAATGCATGTCCAAAAGATGAGTTTCAGTTATTAATACTAGAATTAATAGTGGACATCGCATCGACACATGGAATTTTCTCTTTCTTGGATGGATCATCAGAATATAACCAAATCAAGATGGCTCTAAAAGATGCATCACTTACAACATTCTAAACACTAATTGAAATTTTTTGCTACACAGTAATGTCATTCTAGTTAAAGAACACCGGAGCAACATATCAACAAGCAATGACAAAGATCTTTGATGGCCTCATTCACAACCAAGTGGAATGCTACGTGGATGATTTGGTCATTAAAAACAAACAAAAAAAACCATTTTTACGATTTTAGGATCGTTTTCGAACGATTACGAAAAGACAATCTCAAGATGAATCCCTTAAAGTGTGCCTTCAACTTCACCTCCGGGAAATTTCTAGGATTCGTTATTCATCATCTGGGAATCGAGATCAACCCGGATAAGATTAAAGCTATCTTGGAAATGCATCCTCCCAAAACCTTGAAACAACTACATTCCTTCCAAAGAATTTTGTCATATCTGAGATGCTTTATTTCTAATCTCTCAGGTAGGTGTCAGCTCTTCTCGGCATTAATTAAAAAGGACGTCAAATTCATTTGGGAAGAGAAATGCCAACAGGCCTTTGAGGATCTTAAGCAATATTTAATGCCACCTCCTATTATGGGAGCCCCTATCCCAGGAAAATCGTTGATACTTTATACCGTGTCCCAATTCGATGTATTCTCCAAGGGATGCCTCCTTTCACAAGTTTTTTAACCATATTTTTATTTCTAGTGGTCATAATCACTCTCTTTAGCCAATAGGTGCCTCAAACGTCCCTTCAAAATTCAATAAAATGAATTAACCCGTCAAATAACTGCCTTTGGTGCTTAAGCGTGAGGCCTCTAGCGCTTAGGTGTGGCCTTCTCTATTTCACCAGCACTTAAGCGTGACCTTCTCTGTTTCACCAGCGCTTAAGCGTCGGATCTGTCGCTTAGGCGCCAAAACACTTTTGCACCATTTTTTTCATTTTTACTCCAAATTTGATCATTTTTCACTCATTTTAGCATTTTTCACCTTTTTTACTTGTATCTTGAAGAAAAACACATAAATACCTTCCAATAAAATGCAATATCTCAAAAAGAGGTATAAAAATGTGTCTACAAACACTATATATTTTAAGTGTATCAAAATCCCTCAAACTTAAAATGTTACTTGTCCTCAAGTGACACTTCAATCTTTAAAAACCAAATAAGTATGATTATATATATGAGTTTCTTTAGAAGTTATTAAAATTTAGATTTAGAAATATAATAGTCCAATTTAGAAAAAATATTTAGTAAATGAGACTAACTTAAAGTTTAGAAATTTTTAATGTTAAGAAATATGAAAATATGAGTTCCTATCTAAATCAGAAATGTTGTAGATTTTCCAAATATAGAATTTAGTCCTTTTATTATCTCCACTTAAAAAAAATTATTATGAATAATTTTACTTACTATATTATATTCTTAAGCTTAAGAGTTTCGCAAGTCTTATTTAAGCTTAAGAGTTTCTCAAGTTTTATACTTTAAAAAGATCAAATGTGGAACAAATTTTTGATTAGGCACTAATTCTCAAGCTTTTCCTCCCTTGTTTTTTTCTTTTTCTTTTTTCTTTTCAGGCAAGGATTAATATATCTGGATAGACCTTTAATAGTTTTGAATTCCACTTCTCCTTTTCTAAAGCAAAATAATAGTTTTGAAAATTATTTTTAAAAAAAGAAATTTAAATATTAAAAATAAAATGTTGAATTTCTAAATTTTTCAAAAATACAATTTTTTTTACTGAAGATAGTTTCACTATATTTAACATTTTTTACACAAAATTTTTACTGAAAGTTTTTCTTTATTACTTAGAATTTTAACTAGATTTTCTCTTCATTACTTAGAATTTTAACTAAATTTTTTTACTCGTTCCTATGATCAAATTTTACTTCCCTAATATAACTTCATATACATGATCATTTTTCTTTTCAAATCAAATTCACTTGTAGCACATTTGAGAACAAATAATTTCAAGTTTTGAAAATATTTTTCATTCCCCCAAACTTAAATTTTTAACTAGATTAAACAGTTTAACATCATATATATATAAGCAGGAATGAAAATTGAAATAGCATGCTTACAAGAATTTTTATATCCTAATTATACAAGTATAAAACTAAAATCTCAGTAAAATTAATTTTTGATCAATTTTCTATCATTTTAATTTTAATTCAACATGTAGAGATTCATTGAACTTCTAAGTAGTGGGTACATACATAAAAATAAACAAACACACCAACTAGATAAAGGAAAAATATAGGGTAGCAATTTTCCGAAATTAAAGTTTAAAATTTAAGAAAGCAAGATTTTTAACTTTTCAAAAGACATAGAAATAAGTTCAATCCTAACTAACTAAAACACATTACTCAACACACAACAACAATTACTACCCATGAATTTAAAACAAAATACTAACAAAACATAAACATCACAATAATAATTAAACAAAACAAAAGTCTAACACATCACATAGTCCATCAAGTACATAAACTCAAATGTCTTAAGTTCACACCACGTAGTCTATCACATATTACAAATATAAAAATAACTTAGTCCTCTTCCTCATCATCTGAATCACCATTGTTCCAGACATCTGTAGGCACATAATCAGGGTATGTTGGATATGAAGGACATTCCACTCCTTAGTTACCCCTAATGAGGCTTTCCAAAGATGAGTGAAATTTCTCCTCATAATCACTATGCCTTCTAGCAGACCCATCAATATGATCTACAAAATTTTCTAAATTTCATACCTGGTCTACGGTATAATTAATATTATTCATCATCCTCTGCAATAATTGATTCTGAGTTTCAGTAGACAAACCTTTAGAAGTAGATGCTCGTGAGGTAGATGATTTCGATGTAGAAGCAGCAGAGGTGAATGCAGCAGACACAGACAATCCATAACTACTTGAAAATCATCCTCTCCAACAAAAAATAGAGTGCTCAGAATACAATTTCACATTTACACTTGTAATTGGATTTAGAGGCAGCAACTCTTCTTCCCAGCTATCATACCTCACACCAGCCCTGCTCACACAAAGAAAAGATCAAGGAAGCAAATCCTAGACCTATAGTAGTAGCAGCAGTGGCAGAACCGAAGGTAGTCTAACAAATCAAAGCTCCAATATTGATAAGCTTGCCTTTCAAAATACAATAATTCAAAGTTATTCTCTCCTTCGTAACTTCACTAAGATGATTCATCAGTAATAGACGAGCTGAAATAAAGTAGTGCCACGCCTTCGATGGTACACTTAACTTTGAAGTGAAAAAGATAACTCTCCTCTCATTTGTAATTTTCTAGTGT
Source organism: Phalaenopsis hybrid cultivar (assembly GCA_002079205.1). Taxonomy (NCBI): domain Eukaryota; kingdom Viridiplantae; phylum Streptophyta; class Magnoliopsida; order Asparagales; family Orchidaceae; genus Phalaenopsis; species Phalaenopsis hybrid cultivar. The sequence continues at coordinate 55,335 of JXCR01137593.1, read as the reverse complement.
TCCTTTCCAACAGCCAAATATGAAAAAATCTCATCCAGTTCCACCTCAGTCGGACTATAATTCGCATAAGAACACAAAGTATCAGGCGGTAAATGGTAGAACACATTGATTACCTCAGATGAAAAAGGTACCAATTTTCCTCTAACCATGCCTCTATCCTCTTCCGCCTCAGAAAGTTTTGCATAAAACTCCCTTTCTATAGATATCAAACTCACAAAAGAAAAACAGTAGAATCGTACCCATTATCGGCGAACGATCAAATCTTCCAGGGATCCACCTGGATTTTTGAAACACCTCTCAGGAATCAATTTTTGTAACTGTAGAGCGTCACTATATCTATCCTGAGCTTTTGAACTCTCAAACTTGCTCGAATCAAAGTGGGTATTTCCCTTACTCCTCTTCATTCTTGGGGCCATTCTACAAATTTCACAAAATTCCACAATAACTTCAAAAATCAAGTCTAATCTACTAAAATCTACTCCTATAAGCATAAACTACACTTTCTATGCAATTTTCATAGATTTTTCTTCACTTTTCTATCATGAATAGTGATTTTTGGGTTTTCCCAAATGTACTCAAAATACATGGTGAAAATTTAAAATTTCTACAAAGAAGTGAAGCTCTTACCTTCAGAAATCCAAATCTAGCAAATTTGGCTCAAATCCACCAAGAAATCTGCACGAAAAGGTTTGCCCTAACTTCAAAATCGTGAACTCGAGAGGAAGAAGACGACGGAAGGAGTAAAAATGGTGATTTTTGGGGGTATTTTTTACTTTTAACTGTTTGCGAACCAAATTTCGTGAACCGGCGCTTAAGCGCAGATAAGTGGCACTCAGGCGCCTGCCTCTCAGGTTACATTGCGCTTAAGCATGAGATTGTGGTGCTTAGGCACCAATGCACGATTTTTGAGATTCTTAAACTTAAGAAAAATGCACTATTAGCCTAAGTATACCCCCCTAAATTGTCTTACAATACTTAAATGACTATTTTACTCTCCTCTAACTCTCCTCTCTCTACCAAAATTCTCCAATATAACTAATTCGATTCAAGGCTAAAATAACACAAATTTTCACACAAACAAACACATATATTCATTTACAAACTATTACAAGCAACATTCAACATATAATTCTCATTTCAAAGTGTCTCAGAAGAGAAATTTTCCTAAATACAAACACTAAACAAACAAACTCAATTAAACACATAAAAGACATAAAGAATAAAAACAAAATTTAACATTAACAATTAAAAACAACAACTCCTAACAAACAAACTCTCACACTGAACTTAATTCAATTCTTTATTTGTTGGAACAAATTCTTGTCTTTCATTAGTCTCTCCTTGGGCATTCAGAATATAAAGTTGATAAAATGGATGGTGGTGATGAGCTCTGAAACAATCTTCTTCAATCTATTTTTGCTTAAGAAACATCACCTTATTCGTTTCTTCTATATTTCTAGTATGGCTAAATTTCATTTTCAATATCCATCCAATACGCTCTAGATGTGCATTAACTTCATTTACCTTTGTCTCAAGTAAAACCACACTAGTCTCAATTTTGTTGATCTTTTCTACTATTCCTTCAATACTAACTGCTAAGAAATCATTATACATCTCTTGTGCGCTTTGACTAATGAATTTCTTCCTCATGGCCTCTTCCTTTTTTCTTTAAATCCATCTCCCATGAAGACATTTTCTCAAAATCTCTCTTTCTCTTAGAATTTTAGAGCTAAAAATGATTTTGAGGTGAAATTCCATCACAATTATAGGCCTAAATCCTTCTAATAACTCTTAGACACGTTCTAAAACTGTCATGGCATGTTTAAGTTAACCAATTGGCTATTAAAGATTCTAGAAGTTGAATTTCACATATTATTTTTAACATCCGCACTTAAGCGCCGAATATTGGTGCTTAAGCGTCAGTGCTCATTTTTGCACTAGTCAACTTAACGTCCAAATTCTCATTCTATCATGTTTAGATCACAAAATAAAGTCTTAAAATCAATACTAACACATAATAGTCTCAAAAGTATCACCCTAAATTTTATTAATCACACACAAACAACATTGAAAACAAAAGCACACTGGTAATTGTGGGTTGCCTCCCATAAAACGCTTGATTTTACATCATCAGACTGACCTAACCAGTGCTTATTTTGGTTGACCCAACATCATTCGATTGTTAAATTTACACTAATCCCCTACAAATTAAGGTTTCAATCTATTTCCATTCACTTTAAATACTTTCTCAGTTTTAAGATCTTTGATATCCACAGCTCCATAAGGATAGACTTTCATCACAACAAATGGGACCATCCACCTAGACTTAAGTTTGCCTGGAAATAATCTTAACCTTGCATTATATAGCAAAACTTGTAGCCCTGACCACCTGGACTTAAGTTTGCCTGATAACCTTGCATTATATAGCAAAACTTGTTGCCCTGGCTGAAAATTTTTAGTAAGAATCCTTCGATCATGCCACATCTTCATCTTTTCTTTGTAAGTCTTAGCACTCTCATAAGACTCATTTCTTATCTCTTCAAGCTCATTTAATTATAATAATCTTTTCTTACCAGCATCTTTCAAATTATAATTGAACTCTTTAATCACTCAAAATACTTTATGCTCAAGTTCAACTAGTAAATGACAAGCTTTCCCAAATATTAGCCTATATGGGGACATTCCTATAGGAGTTTTGTATGCAGTCCTATAAGCCCACAAAGCATAGTAAAGTTTAACTGACCAATCATTTTTTTGTTGGATTCACAGATTTTTTCATAATTCTTTTAATTTCTCGATTGGATAATTTAGTCAAACCACTTGTCTGNCAAATATTAGCCTATATGGGGACATTCCTATAAGAGTTTTGTATGCAATCCTATAAGCCCACAAAGCATAGTAAAGTTTAACGGACCAATCATCTTTTTGTTGGATTCACAGATTTTTTCATAATTCTTTTAATTTCTCGATTGGATAATTTAGCCAAACCACTTGTCTAAGGATGATAAGCAATAACAATTATATGGTTTATATGATATTTCTTTAATAATTTCTCCATTATGACATTTCTGAAATGACTTCCTCCATCAGTTATGATAACTCTCAGCATCCAAAATCTACAAAATATGTTCATTTTCAAAAATTTTGCAACACTTTGAGCATCACATCGAGGTAAAGCCACAGCTTCTATCCATTTGGATACATAGTCCACTACTAACAATATATATAAATTTCCGAAAGATTATATAAATGGTCCTATGAAATCTAATCCCCAAACATAAAATATTTCAACTTCTAGCATATAATTAAGGGGCATCTCATTTCTCTTAGAAATATTCCTACACATTGACATCTCTCACAAGTTTTTATATAAGCATTAACATCTCTAAAGATAGCAGACCAATAAAATCCAGATTGTAAAATTTTTTATATTATTTTATCAACACCAAAATGTCCCCCAAAATCAGAATTATGATATTTTTGGATAATTTCATAAGTTTCCTCTAAAGGTACACATCTTCGAATAATCAGATCCTTTCCTTGTTTATATAAAAATGGGTCATCCCAAAAATAAGTCTTAGCTTCAAATATAAATTTTCTCTTCTATTGGTATGTTATTACATACAGTATAAAATCACTTACAAGAAAGTTCACACTGTCGGCATACCACGGAACATGCCACTCTTTAATATTGAACAGTTTTTCATCTTGAAAATGTTCATTAATTTTTTTTTCTCAAAATAGAGTAGTTTTTCTAACTCAAGCTTGGACAAATGATTAGAAATTCGATTTTCAGTCCCCTTCCTATCTATTACTTGAAAGTCCAATTCTTGCAAAAGGAAAATTCATCTTATAAGTCTTGGTTTAACATCCTTCTTTAATATTATTTACTTGATAGAAGAATGATTTGTATGCACTACGCAATGAGTTCCAATTAAGTATGATCTAAATTTATCAAAGGCATATACTATTGCCAATAACTCTTTTTCAGTTGTTGTATAATTAATTTGGGTTTCATTAAGAGTTTTACTAGCATAGTAAATTACTTTGAAAATTTTATCCTATCTTTGTCCTAAAACAGCTCCAATATCATAACCACTAGCTTTACACATCAAATTAAAAGGTTTTCCCCAATCTGGAGAAACTATAATTGATGTAGTGACTAATTTTTCTTTTAATAACTCAAAAGCTTTTAGGCATTCTTCATCAAAATTGAAAATTGCATCTTTCTTCAATAAATGGCATAAAGGCTTAGAAATTTTTGGAAAGTCTTTAATATATCTTCTATAGACTCCAACATGTCCTAAAAAACTCCTAATTTCCCTTAGATTTATTGGATAAGGTAAATTAGAGATCACTTGAATTTTAGCAGGATCTAATTCCATTCCATTTTCTGATATTTGATGCCCTAATAAAATTCCTCCTGCAACCATAAATTGACATTTTTCACAATAAATGACTAAATTTGTTTTTTCACAGCACTAAAGAACTTTTGATAAAAGTTTTAAACATGAGTCAAATGAAGTTCCAAACACTGAAAAATCATCCATAAAGACTTTAATCCCTTTTTCAATTAAATCACAAAAAATTTCCATAATACATCTTTGAAATGTAGCAGGGGCATTACATTAACCAAAGAGCATTCTTCTAAAAGCAAACGCACCATATAGGAATTATAGTCAAATGTAAAATTTGTTTCCTCATGATCCTCAGAAGTTATTTTTCAAGCTTCCTTCTCCTTGTCAAGAAATTATAGTCAATGGATAAAGTGAATTAGTTCAAATTATTTTGTGTCAAATAGGAGCATAACTATTCTTTAACCGTTGGCCCAAGCATAAAGAACATTGACAAATTCTATGCTTATTTACTGAATCTGCAGCTAGGTTGGGAGGATACTGGATCTCACTTTGGAGCTCCCAAGTTCCCCTCACTTGAGGGCTAACATCTAATTTTCAGCACCCAAATGATAGGACCGAATTGGGAACTTTATTTTGTCACTCTAAAATCTCCAATTTTACGCCCGATAATTTTATTTCCCTGTTATTTTCACCTAACTTCCAAGGGCTTTGACCTCCCTGAATCTTGGATATAATCTTCACTTTAATTGTAAAACTCAACATATTTTAACAAATCAATTGACTAGATTGAAAGAAAATTAAGATCAGTGAAAAGATCATCACAATTTCTTAAACATTTTCATAGCTTCACCAATTCAAATCACCATTTTGAAAAGATCATCACAATTTCTTAAACATTTTCATGGCTTCACCAATTCAAATCACCATTTCAAAATCATCACAACTTCTTTAACATTTTTATGGCTCAACCAATTCAAATCACCATTTCACAAATCTTAAGACAATATATTTCTTAAACATTTTCATGGCTTTGCCAATTCAAATCACCATTTCACAAATCTTGAGACAAATCTTAAACATTTTCATGGCTTCACCAATTCAAATCACCATTTCACAAATCTCAAGACAAGGAAAAAGATCATTTTCATGGCTTCACCAATTCAAATCACCATTTCACAAATCTCGAGATAAGGAGAAAGACCGAGAAAAAACCAATTCAAATCACCATTTCACAAATCTCAAGATAAGGAGAAAGACAGAGAAAACTACTCAAATCTCATGGGGAAAACACAAGAAAACTCAGAATTCATATATAAAGTAAAATTCATACAAACTACAACAATAAATAAACTTATCTCTAATTTCTCCCCAAGAAAACTCCTTGAAGTTTCTCTGAATCTCTTCCTTTCATTACAACACACATAATTCTTTTTTGAAGTGGCAAGGAGAAAGAAATCTCCCACTTTCCCTCCACTCTTACAATCTCTCAAAGAATTCCACACAATTTTTACACTCTAGTAAATTTTTTATACACTAAAGGAACCTCTCTAACCTCCAGGACTTCTAAAGTCTCCTCAATTTTTGGCCAAAATCTTCTTTTAAAGTTGTGGATGAGCTTTTCCAAGAGTTGCCTAAGCATCCCTTCAAAATTTGTCCTCATCTAAAGCCTAGTTGGTCATAACCGCCGAGCTCGCCGTCGGCGGCCTCGAGGGTGTCGTCGGCGGACCTTCTTAATGAATTAATTCTGGAGTCTCGGAAAAATCTCGCCGTCTGGCGTTGTCGGCNAATTTTGCAACACTTTGAGCATCACATCGAGGTAAAGCCACAACTTCTATCCATTTGGATACATAGTCCACTACTAACAATATATATAAATTTCCGAAGGATGATATAAATGGTCCTATGAAATCTAATCCCCAAACATAAAATATTTCAACTTCTAGCATATAATTAAGGGGCATCTCATTTCTCCTAGAAATATTTCCTACACATTGACATCTCTCACAAGTTTTGATATAAGCATTAACATCTCTAAAGATAGCAGACCAATAAAATCCAGATTGTAAAATTTTGTATATTATTTTATCAACACCAAAATGTCCCCCAAAATCAGAATTATGATATTTTGGATAATTTCATAAGTTTCCTCTAAAGGTACCACATCTTCGAATAATCAGATCTTTTCCTTGTTTATATAAAAATGGGTCATCCCAAAAATAAGTCTTAACTTCAAATATAAATTTCCTCTTCTATTGTTATGTCATTCCATAGAGTATAAAATCACTTACAAGAAAGTTCACATTGTCGGCATACCACAGAACATGCCACTCTTTAATATTGAACAGTTTTTCATCTTGAAAATGTTCATTAATTTTTTTTCTCAAAACAGAGTAGTTTTTCTAACTCAAGCTTGAACAAATGATTAGCAGTTCAATTTTCAGTACCCTCCCTATCTACTATTTGAAAGTCAAATTCTTGCAAAAGAAGAATTCATTTTATAAGTCTTGGTTTAACATCCTTCTTTTTCATTAATTACTTGATAGAAGAATGATCTGTATGCACTACGCAATGAGTTCCAATTAAGCATGATCTAAATTTATCAAAGGCATATCCTATTGCTAATAACTCTTTTTCAGTTATTGTATAATTAATTTGGGTTTCATTAAGAGTTTTACTAGCATAGTAAATTACTTTGAAAATTTTATCCTATCTTTGTCCTAAAACAGCTCCAATATCATAACCACTAGCTTCACACATCAAATTAAAAGGTTTTCCCTAATCTGGTGAAACTATAATTGATGCAGTGATTAATTTTTCTTTTAATAACTCAAAAGCTTTTAGGCATTCTTCATCAAAATTAAAAATTGCATCTTTCTTCAATAAATGACATAAAGGCTTAGCAATTTTTGGAAAGTCTTTAATATATCGTCTATAGAATCCAACATGTCCTGAAAAACTCTTAATTTCCCTTACATTTGTTGGATAAGGTAAATTAGCGATCACTTGAATTTTAGCAGGATCTACTTCCATTCAATTTTCTGATATTTGATGTCCTAATAAAATTTCTCCTGCAACCATAAATTGATATTTTTCACAATAAAGGACTAAATTTATTTTTTCACAGCACTAAAGAACTTTTGATAAAAGTTTTAAAAATGAAGTTCCAAACACTGAAAAGTCATCCATGAATACTTCAATCCCTTTTTCAATTAAATTCTAAATTTGTTTCTTCACAGCGCTTAAGAACTTTAGATAAATGATCTAAACATGAGTCAAATGATCAAACACTGAAAAATCATCCATAAATACTTCAATCCCTTTTTCAATTAAATCACAAAAAATTTTCATCATACATCTTTGAAATGTAGCAGGGGCATTACATTAACCAAAGAGCATTCTTCTAAAAGCAAATGTACCATATAGGAATTATAGTCAAATGTAAAATTTATTTCCTCATGATCCTCAGGAGTTATTTGTCAAGCATCCTTCTCCTTGTCAAGAAATTATAATCAATGGATAAAGTGAATTAGTTCAAATTATTTTGCGTCAAATAGGAGCATACCTATTCTTTACCCTTTAGTCCAAGCATAAAGAATATTGACAACTTATTTACTGAATCTGCAGCTAGGCTGAGAGGATACCGACTCTCACTTCGGAGCTCCCAAGTTCCCCTCACCTGAGGGCTAACATCTACTTTTCAACACCTAAATGATAGAACCGAATTAGGAATTTTATTTTGTCACTCTAAAATCTCCAATTCTACGCCTGATAATTTTATTTCCCTATTTATTTGTACCTAACTTCCAAGGGCTTTGACCTCACTGAATCTTGGATGTAATCTTCACTTTAGTTGTAAAACTCAACATATTTTAACAAATCAATTGGCCAGATTGAAAGTAAATTAAGATCAAATTGANTTCTATGCTCTTCCGCTGCAAGGTCAACTCATTCATCAAATCAGTGAGGGTAGGGGAACTAGAAGGTGGAAGGTCATAACTTGTAGAGGGGACATCTCTACTAATAGAAGGTTCTTGACTCTTACTTCCAGTTCTTCATTTCTCATGGGATTCATAAGTTTTCAAATTGGCCTTACTAATGGGTTTCATTGGGTAAACCCATTCTTCATCTCCAGTTTTCACTCCAGAAAGTTGGCAAAGTGCATAAATAAGGTCAGGATGTCCTAGACCTCCACTTGTCTCGCTCCTTGCTGTAGTTAATATATTCTTAAAAATAATTCTCACCACATTTATATTCCTGTTATTCTAAATACAAAAATTCAGAATAGCTCTATCTCTAGTTACCTCACTATGGTGATAAGTCGGTAACAATGTAGAGGAAATAAAATAGTGTCACGCCTTAGAGGTGACATTCAACACGGAAGCAGAAAAATTTACCCGTTCTCGTTGTTTAATCTTTCACGTTCCTTTTCGATCAGTGAGAAAGTTAATCACATTATTCAGGGGGCCTTCCATCGTACTAAAGGATTCATAATGACAGCTATAAAAGTCCGGGACATCGTAAAAGGTTTTGATGCGGGCAGCATTAAATTCAACAGGAAATCCCCGCACTTGAATGATTCCATCTTTAAAATAGATTACGTTGGTATAGAACTCCTTCACAACATTTGCATCAGCTTTGTTGGTGGTGTAACAAAAGTTTTCCTACCTCCGCTCAGCAATAACCAATTTGCATCAGCTTTATTGGTGGTGTAACAAAAGTTTTCCCACCTCCGCTCGGTAATAACTCATTCAATTTCTCCTCCCGGACTCTCAAAAACTTGATCTTGTATACACTTCTTTCCTTTAAATACTAAAGTAAATCTTGATTGAGCCTTTCCATTGACGAAGAGAGAGTCATTAAACTCAATTCATCACTTTTGATGTGGAGCCATTTTAATTTAATCACAATTATAGAAAAATTCCAAAATTTACTTCAAATATGCAAATAATAGTTTTCAATAGTAATTCTAAGAGTTGAACATTATGATCCATGAATTTCTTCCCAAATTTTCTTCACATTCTCAAATTTTTTGAATTTCCTCAATGTGGAAGAAATCCATGGTGAAAATCAAATATTTTTTACTTGGAGTGAAGCTCTTACCTAGAGATGATCAAATTCGGTGTCAAAAAACCTTGAAATCGCCTCCTAATCCAAGATCTCTCAAGCCCTAAGTCGAAAATTACGTTTTTAGGAGGAAGGGGATGATGAGTAGTGGCAGTTGACTGGTCAAAATCATAGTTAAAGGTGTTTTTTTGCGATCTCGCCGTCAGAGGGGTCGAAGGCGCCGTCGGCGCGCTCTATTGAAATTTAAACAGAACTTTCGGGAAAAATCCGTCGTCGGCGGTGTTGAGGGCACCATCGGCGGGCTCTACTGATTTTGGATCAAATTCCAGATTTTTGCAATTTCGATCAATTTCAAGCCTTAAATACATCCTTTCAATCATTATAGACATAATTTTAAGTGACTAAATGATGTATTTATCACAAATAAACTTTCACAACACAAAACATCATATTTATATATAAATTCCAAGGGGCACAATATATGTTACATAACACACCTAAGTTTGGTATTTTCTCAACCTCAATACATTAATTCAGCATCGCAATCCAAGCCACAA